>CAJVPI010000653.1:0-24372 GCA_910592345.1 Paraglomus brasilianum
AAGAAATAAAGAGATTTTTATTATAAATAAAGTTTAAGATTTAATTGGAGACATAAGTATCGTATATAATATCATTATATATGACGTCATTATTTAAAACCCTAGCACCCCCTATGATATCCAACCCCGCATATATCAACAAAATTGGCCGGTCCCGTGGGGTGGATATTAGAGAGGGTTCACTGTAGTACCAGTATGTGTATATAACACGTGAACACGCTTCTACTCATACATACATACATACATACATACATACATATATATACCCCCAGACACTTCTCTCCATTGCGCACAATAAACGCTTACAACACGGTTTATTGACCACATAATGGAAGAGCGAACATTCCGGCCCTCCACACTAACTTGCACCGAATATATAATGTGATAACGAAAGTTGTTATTGTACGTTTATTAGTTTATTTACATATCAACAAAAGGTATCTTTTTGTCTTCATAAATAGCCAAACTAACTATTATAATATCTTAGAAGTTACATACGAGTTACTCTCTCGATTTCAAAAATATCCCGATACATGATCTCGTTCTTCCCGCTACTTGAAAACTCGCTCTATACTCGGATTGCTTTTGACTATATAACAAAATAGCGATGCTTTATTACTTCGTCAACATTCTAATCGCCGCAACACCTTTTAAAACTTTTTTACTGAAAAGATGCGGCAACAATCCGAGACTTGATGCCAGAAGCCTCCAGATCATAAAACTGAAGAAAGTGCGGTAGCGGAGGAAAGTGGCGAAACCGTGAAGGAAGAGAAGCAGTTGCGACAATTTTTGGGGGCAGTGAAAGTAGTAACATAGATTTAATTTTAAATCGAATTATGTGACTCTTACTTGCTCATTTGTTAGCATTCCATTAAACTAGCTTATATTATAATTAGTAGAACATATATTAGTTTTAATAGAGTAGAGGACTTAGAGAAGAGCAAACTGCTAGCACAATTTGAAATTTTTCAAGAACGGCTCAACCGCTATTAAAGAGGGGAACAGCGATTTAATCAAGTAATTTCTGCAGTACTGAGATAGAGTAGTTCAGGATGATGGTCATTTCGCAGCTCTACCGAAATATAAGTCCGAAACATTTAATTCATTTTTGTATTATTATTGGACATTATAGTAGATTTCATCAAATAAAATTTTTTGAATGGATTTGGGCATGTGTTTATCTACGGTTATTTACTCACAATCGCTCGTCTTGTTCGTTTTGCTCGTTTTTGCTGTTTTCGCTCTGTAATCGCTTGTTTCCACATTCGTTTCTCGAGTGCTGCTCAGAAAAGCAATTACATTATGCTTCTTGTCCCAGAATACGCGTACACAAAGGCTGTCTGGCTTGCAAATGTTTATTTTTTATCCATTTGATGTGTAAAATGAGTTTTTTAACTTTTGTTCTAAATAAAATTCTAACTCGATAAATGAAATTTCCTATTAAAAATAATGGTTAAATAAACTGACTTGTAGGTTTACAGGAGTTTTTATTTACTTGTTACTCAAAGATTTTATTATTATCGATAATTTATTCTTTCACAATTAATTAGAACGCCTTATAGCATATCAACCTTACTTCTTGTTGCACATTTCGCTATCAAAAATCAGTTACACACATGCGCGCAACATAGTCACACCCTTTCTATTGTCCATCATGTGATGGGAGATATAAGTAATCATTTTCTGATAAAAACATGCAACCCAAAAACTCGAACGAGAAATATAAGCAAATTGACAACCATTCTCTTGTTACGGTCGGATGGGATGGTCTGGGGTTTGGGAGAGCTATTAATCTTTCGCGTAGGGGTGTTCTTCCGACTGGGGTTATTGCCAGATTAGCTTCGTACTACCGCCCTTTTGGTCAATTAAGACTGAATTCTAATTACAAGTAACCTATCTATTATAATTAAATTTGCACGCTTCCTAACTCCTTATCCAGCTTCAATTACTCGTGATTCCAAATAAGAGTACCCACGATAGAATAACAACAACAATTATTCTACCGCAGAATCGAAGGGAAAATAAATTAAACAGGGCTTTCTTTAATTTGCTAGTCGGGTTCCGTCATTAAACAATTTTGTTTCAATAAATAATTATTGGCTCTCGTCCTCAATTAAACGGACAACTTATACAGCTTGAGTGACCGTTTATTAGTCAAATAATTAATATTTCAATGATGAAAGAAAGTAAAATTTCGATTTCAAAGGGAATCGTTTATTTGATGATTATTCCGTGGAGTGGTAATTATTGTTCTAATAACCTGGACAATATTTACAACATATACAACATGAGAATTCGACGATGGGATAAGGATCGCTTATATACTTTTAGCAACACTCAAAAATCGAAACGGAGCTAAAAATAATTAAATAATCGTAGCTAATGGCGTTTGTGCTGACACTCACAAATCGACACGGTGCATTCTGAAAATGCGCGAATGCCGTACTACCATTCACTGCTTGACTGCGGAGGAAGATTTTACCATGTGACTTGCTTACCTGAGTCATCAGATCGGCTTGCTAAGATATAAACAAATTAAGTGTAGTTTAGATCCGGGCCCGCATATGAACGTGCTTATAAAATTCTATTGAAATAGCAAGAATAAAGCGTCTTACTCAACATGATATCCTATTGAGTGATGGGACAAAAATCTCTATCTGTTCTGATTTAGCATACTATCCCGATAATCAAAAAGTTGACCCATATTCTAAATTCAAAAAAATTTGGTCGCACCAGACTCTGGGAAAAGATGAGTTACCCTACTTGTATACCAGACTGGCATTAATGAGTTGATAGCTGAACAATCCACCTTACCCTACTTGTATACCAGACTGTTGATAGCTGAACATTACCCTACTTGTATAATCCACCTTATCCTACTTGTATGGAAATTTTGGAATTTTGTTATGATCAAAAACATGGCGCTGAACGTGTCTTGACACACACATTATACGACGTGGGGCTCTGATATGTTTCATATGTTTTTCGTATGTTTTAGAGACAAATATTGGATGTTTGAAATTTTTCTGGAAACAGTTGATCGAGCTGAAGTTTTACAGGTGGTCAAGGCGGTCAGATACTTATGCTCGCTACTGTAGTAGTGCATTCGTTAGTTGTTAATATTATGATACAATACTACGACCGGTAGTAAAATTGTATCGTCACATATCACTTGAATATACTCGCATAGAGAATTATCGCCCTTTTTTAGGTATGTACTTCTTGTTCGTAAGTTTCTATCGCAGAACTATCTCAGAAAGAGTCGCTTCCTTTAAAGGATTTAGATGAGCTTAAGCATTTCAGATTAAATTCCTCTGGGCGAAACCAGCACTACAACAAGAAGGTGTCGTGTTTATTATCAGCTGAGAGATTAGGTCTATAACCCATGTGGTGACTCACGCCGCAGTCTTAAGGGCACAAGCTAACAAACTACTTTTTAGGGTAAAAAATCAAAGGGAGCCACTATTACTATCACATTCTAGTCATTCTGGTCACAAAGTTAAATCCGTGTGACGTGAAGCTGTTAATAAAGAATGCAATACCTTTGTTAGTATATGTGACGTAATGCCGGTGAGAAAAAATCCAACTCTAAATCCCAGCCATTTTACTTGTTGGGAGAGTGGGAGGTAGCGTAATCAACATTAATTCAGCCGTATACTGAAGTCGTTTGCTTGAACACTGTGTTTCAGTTAAACGCTTGGGATACAATCGTAGCCTTAGTGCGGATCGTATTTCGCAGTTTGCACATTTGTAAATATGAATCTAAGCGGTAAAGGAAACAACGAGTTGCTATTCATCAACTTCAACCAGGACTATAGGTAACTAGTTGAGCTTCAGTCTGCGTAGCTTGTAGCTTGGGTTTACTCGGCAGTGTGTAGCCTTAGAACCAAAGAAACGTTGAAGAGACACATTAAATGTAGACTGTTGTATTTTCTTTTCTAATACACTGTCTCTATGAACGTATTATTGTCAATATATGTTATCACGCTGTTTGATTTACCGATTTTTATTATACATTAATCGATCTACTTTTCTTACCCTTTGAAATAGCTGTATCTCCGTCGGCACTCAACACGGATACAAGGTATACAACTGTGATCCGTTTGGAAAATGCTACTCCAAATGTGAGTCGAGTCATTTATCTTGAAAATTTGTGTCGATAATATGTCAGATTACATATCTATTTTATGTTGTATCAATTGAACAATTGACTTACTACGTTTCGAATCAATCTATAAATGTAAAAAAGCTGATGGCGGAATCGGCATTGTTGAAATGCTGTTTTGCACATCTCTCGTTGCTCTTGTCGGCGCTGGAGAACAGCCTGCTTTCTCACCACGGCGTTTACAAATAACAAACACAAAGGTAGAACGAGGGTTACAAGAGTCATGTCATAATGCTTATTCACTATAGTCGTTCCTCATGCTTGTGCTTTTACTTTTTCTATACTGCTGGATCTGTACTTTCTCGTTAACAGCGCCAGACGACAATATGCGAGCTTTCGTTCTCTTCATCAATTCTCGCTGTGAAACTGAATCGTCGCAGATTGATTGTTGTGTTGGAGACAACCATTTATATTTATGACATCAGCAATATGAAATTACTGCACGATATTCACACCAGTCCAAACCCAAATGGTAAGCACAAATTCATGATTATTGTTGCAAAAGACGAAATTTCCACTGGTCGGCAATATTGACTTTTTCTCGATTGCCATCTAATTCTGCTAAAAACTGTGTATTATATTAAGCCATATGCGCCCTTTCTCCGTCAAACGAGAACTGCTACATAGCCTATCCATCACCAACACCCTCACCTTCGTCACCATTCTCCAGCAATGCACAGAACGCCTCACCCTCAGGCGACGTCTATCTGTTCGATGCCGCATCTCTTCAAGTAGTTAATATCGTCCAAGCACACAAATCACCGGTCGCCTACGTTGCAATAAACTCAGACGGTTCCCTGCTAGCCACAGCTTCTGATAAAGGCACAGTGATCAGAGTATTTTCCATCCCTAATGCGCAGAAACTATACCAATTTCGAAGAGGATCGTATCCTACGAGGATTCACTCGATTTCTTTTAATGTCATGTCGACATTATTGTGTGTTAGTAGTGATACGGATACAGTACATATATTCAAGTTGGGAGGTGTTCCGGGCTCAGCAGGCTCAAGCGCCGGAAATGGGACGAGTAACAACGGAACTGGGTCAGCTAATATTGCAAGACATTCCGCCGGACAAACACCGATAACTGGGTATGAGGCTTTTATTGATGACAAGAAGAAGTCGGGGATTGTTAAGTTAGTATTCTGTTATTTAGTTAGTTGTACGAGTTTTTGTGATGTGTTTTATGTCTATGTTGAGTCAGTGTTTACTTATTTTTACTATGCTGAGAAGGCGAAAATTGAGGCGAGTAAATATTATTTTTCGATGACTTGGGCTGCTAATGATAGTTATGTCGCTCCCGGATGATAAAAAATATTCCATTTCATCCCATCCCATTCCTTCCTCGGCAGCCCATTTTACTACGAAACAACTACCCGATGGAAAACGGCATTGAAGTGAAATTAGGAATCTGTGCGATTGTACAGTTATCTTCATAAAAGAGTCATCGACAACCAATTTATTCTGTAGCTCAAATTTAACCCTCTCTCCATCTATTATTTCTCTTCCCCATTGGTATATGTTTGTCATCCCGCCTATCACTAAACAGGAGTACGATTCGTCGGTCCTCTCTTCATCTCGGCCGTACAGTTGCTGGCAGTGTAGGAAATTACCTTCCTGACGCTCTTACAGAAATGTGGGAACCGACACGCGATTTTGCATATCTGAAATTACCTACTTCCGGGGTACAGAGTGTGGTTGCACTGAGCAAGTAATATATATTTTGACTTACAATTTACATCTTATAGTTCGTTCACTAGTTTCCGGATGTTCTAGTGTTTTCTGACTATCGTCCTTTTGTAGTAATATTCCCCAAGTGATGGTTGTCACTTCCGAAGGGTATTTATACCAGTATAATATAGATCTCGAAAATGGTGGTGAATGTCTTCTCTTGAAGCAATACAGGTTTGTTGATGAGCCAAATGTAATGCTATTTGCGACTTTTGTACGTTCTTTCTTGCTGATAATATTAATGTTTGGAATAGTTTTATGGAACCGAATGAAGAGTTTGGCAATATTCCTCTACCATCCGAGTAACAATATATGTATATATGCATATATATGACTTATGAGAATGTAATGTGCTGGTTGTTTATTAGGAATTTAGATTGCCCTGGTAATATAGTCTCTCATAAGATTAGCCTTTGTAAGGAGGAGTAGTGAATATCGGGATGGACGGTTATGGTTTAATACTAAGAAATGATATCTCTATTATATTATACATCCATTCTCTCAGTTATTGTTGTAATTCTCTCAGTTGCATTAGCTATGTAAGATATACTAGTGAAAGATGTAGTTCAGACAGTATTAAGTTCTAATGGATTGATTGACAAGTTATGAATAAATTGTCTCTCCGTGTGTTTTCATCGTGTTTAATAACCGAAAACATGACGCTATTGATTATTTCGCAAAGCTTTTCGAGTTTCTGGAAGTGTAAGAACATCAACCGTACACGTTTCAACAAGACCGAACATTGTGCACGAAATAAAGCTCGTACCATAAAGTTGCTGCGTTTATAAGTACTCATTCCAAATTACCGGAATTTGTATTGAATTTACTGTAATTTGATTTCTGATGAATAGAAAAAGTCGAATAATAATGCTAGAGTCCTAATCCTAAACCTAAACTCAGCAAAGCGTATGGCACAAGAATGCAAGGAACGTATTGTTCATTTATATCAGACCGAAATAAGCGATCACCTATTAAAGGTCTGAAGTTATCATTCATGACGTAATAATTTATGGATGAAAACAAAAACTGACTTTACGAGTAATTTTTATTTCCGGATATTTGAATAGTAATAATAATCAATTTACTATCCTGCTAGAAGGTATGTTATTGCATGTATTAAACGACTACTTCTGAATGAAGCTCCTCATCTTCTAATAGATCATCCAGACAATATTCACGTTTCTCCAACCGCAAAACGATTCAATTGATACACACTATTTTTACAATTTTAGCCAACAAAAAATATAGTTAAGGGTGTTCCTACTCTATTTTTCGACTTTATTATTTATTTGGAGCATGCTGCAGCAAACCAGACATTTGTTATGCGAGCTAAAATTGCTGGTGTGGCCAAAAAATTAGCTAATGTAACTGATGCCTTTTAAGCTTTATTTAGCAAAAAGACAATATTATTGCTGAAAGGAGTAAAATAATTGCTAAATTACATAATAAACCATCATCTGATTGATGTTAAGAAATGTACACCATCTGATGATTTGCTTAATGAATTAGGGAAAGGTACACATTGACTATGATTTTATTCCCTAAATAAAAGATAAACAATGCTAGGCACTTTTGAAAACGAGATCCTGAGGCTTATTTATATTATCAAAAATGAAATAAACTTCAAGGGTTGAATTAGAAAACTGACCTGTAAGAGAAAACTTACTTAATGATTGGCTGCAGATTGTTGTAATAATTAAGATCAAGAAGCTAAATGAGAGCAGTTAACAATTTTATTTAGGATAAAAATTATTCAATATTGGCCTGGGACAAGTAATGTCTTTAAATTCATCTCTGACAAACAATATAAATATTGCATATTAATAATCCTGCTAAAGAATCTGAAATATATCATTTTGTAAAAAAAAAAAAAAAAGGAGAGATTATCATGTGTTTCCTGAATAGTAATTACTGAACAATACAGTATTAAGTATATTTGTATATGTAATCCATTGATCAGCTTGTGTATTGCAAATTATAATGTCTTTCTAAGTTTTTAAAGTGATGATTGAGTTATTTATTCTTACTCAACTTCTTTCTTGCTTTTCTTCCTTTTGAATCATAAGATTATAATTAGCCTTAACCTCCATAATCTTCCTCTTAATATTAAGACTCTCCTCCATTATCATTACCATGTTGTTTTCGAATTCTTCATGCAATCAATGGTCTTCTTCATCTACAGGTACCCACTCAAAAATATCTTCAATGACATAACACAACCTGCCTGGATGGATGAGATTCCTCTTCCAAGTTGGATCCCATGTATACCACACTATTATTCCATTGCATTCCACAGAACAAGCATTTAGTTTCATCTAAAACCAGACTGGCACTTGTTTCAATATTATTTCCAAGAATTTGATGCTTTAAACTGTTTAACATTTTCATAATTACAAAATCGAGGCCATTTTGTTGTAAATATTTTACTGCATTCGTTAATCCTTCCAAAGCATCATTTACTTTTACCAAGTATTCTGGCTCTTCATTATCCTCTGGCTCTTGAGCTTCTTCACCACTTATGAACTTGCAATTTCCTCATCTGTCAATTGTTCTCACTCACAACTTGATTATCAACCAGAATATACTCTTCCAGTCAGATATTAATATGTGGCATTTGGTCAATGAGGACTATGAGTTCTTGCTCAGCTTTAGCATCACCAGAGAGTGGATCAATTGCTATTAGATCACTATCCCAAGTTACAGAAGGACCTTCATAGTTTGTGTTACAGAATCCCAGGCAGCTGCGGAAAATTCAATCGCATCTCGAATAAGAGTAGGGGATTCGGGTGTAAATAAGTTCATAGGCCTCAAGTCGACAAGTTGACATAAGATTCGTCGATAATGCATCAGAATAAATATGCACCAGGAATAGACGATGTTGATTGGCTGTAAAAATGATGTTGTATTAGGAGGAAGGAATAATTAGAAAGGGTTTCGAGGTTTTCTATTTCATGACATTTGGCATTATCCATTAAAAAGAAGAATATGCCGATTGGCTCTACGCATTATGCTTTAAGTCAATCGAGATAATGAGCGAAGACCGATTTTACCGATTACATACTTTGCCCCAGTCAAGGCAACACGCTTTTTGAATGATTCTTGGCTACTATCTCTAGGCTGTGAGGGATTCGTTGTTCCTCCATAACAAGAAGAAACCCTTTTTTTTCACTCTAATATTATATGTTCGAGCCACAGCTGTGCCACTAAAGCAAAACATCATCAGTCACTTAGTTGATCTTTCAGCTACATTAACATCAGTTGCAGTCTGCCAAAAACGCCTCTATCTACGTGTATTACTGCTGTACTACTTTTCGATGTGACGTCACGCTCAGTTTTTCTATCTATCGCTATGACCAACAAACAGGGTTTGGATTTTCCCTCATCAACAGTGCAGTATTACGATTTCAGTTTATACTTCTCCCATTAGTGATTTCGGAGAATGGGGTAGACATTGATTTGTACAACCGCTGCTATAATACGTAAAGAGAGCAAGCAAGTTGCTTCCTGTGCTATTTAATGCATGTGTTGTGTGCATTACATGCAGGGCGTTTACGCTTACAGTTTACAGGGAATTGTTTACCTTATTTATACATGTAATACCTAACTGATTTTCTAATAATGTACTTTATTTCAACTCGGTGTTAGGTGCCTACGTCTTTTACTATGCTAACGACTAACGAGATCACCTTTCGTTATGTTGCTGTTTCGCGTAAGAAAGAGTGGGGAGGGAATAGGGTAAAGGAGGAGGAGTCAACAAGATTTGATGATTACACACATAGAATCACGGATGACATAGTTTTTCTCGTTCGCGTATTAGCAAGTGAACCTACAGATACATAAAACTGTACAATTTTTTTTCTTTTTTCTTTTTTTTTGGTTTTTCATCTACCAATGTCAAGAAACTTTGTTGAATCGTTTTTAAGTGCAGTCTATGCGGTAATACAAAGAAAATATGAACTTCTATACGTTCAAATATGGTTTGAGGGTAGCAGAAAAAAAGCACCAGGTATAAGACGATGAAAGTGAAATGGTAATAGAAAAAAGGGAAGAGGAAGAATAAATATTAGGAGATAAGGGAATATAAAAAAATATAAAATTATTAAAAAGTCTATGGAATTGTTTGTTCAGAAAAATTTTGCATTCGACGGTTTAAAAATGTTCTTGCAAGTTTGATGTGAGGGGATAATATATAATACAAAGCCAATGAATTTGGTTAGGGGGAAGGGGGGGGGGGGGGAAATGTATATGATTATATGAATAAATCTATTTTCGGTATTATGAACGGTTCTTCGGCAGGAGGTATTGCCTCCCAATCCATATGCCATTCGGTAGGCATAACACCACCAACAGGTTCAAGCACATACTTTGCCAACTCTCTAGCACATCTTGTTCTTTCCGACCATGCAATTTTCGAACTCAGTGCTCTCTTTGCTAGATTTCCGCCAACGGTATCCCATGTTTCCCATCCTTCGATACAGCGCTTCAACTTTTCTGGCCATCGATGCCATAATTTCTCTTGAATGCGCGCCAGGCGCTCTACTAGTTTGACCAGGAGGAAATGGGCAGTTGCCTCGTTGTGAACAAAGCTTATGTCTTCGAGATCACGTATGAGATCTGCTATCTCGTAGCGCGGTCGCCAACAGTCTTTTGCTTCGAGTGCGGGGGGGGGGGCCAGCTTCCCAACGTATTCTTGCAAAGTTTTGTAACGGAGGTAGGATGTTATTTGGGTCGTAAATGATCCTGCCGAATGCATAGTTTCGTAAGATAATTCCTGTTTCGTCAGTCGAGAGGAGGTGACATATATAGGAAGGTGGATGGATGAACATTTCGACCTGGGAATGTGAGAGTTTTGGGGAGGTGATACGATAGTGAAACATGTGATATTGTGTTAGCATATGATATTACATGGGCACAACGCATTTTTCATATGTGAAAAAAATGGGGATGATTTCATACATACCTCCAAGCCATCGATGATAACATTTCGTCGACATTTACGCTGTGAATTTATTAGGACATCAACATCCACGTCACTGAGAAGTAGAAGAAGGGGAAGGGATTAAGCATGTTGTTGACTGCATATATGCACACGCCTTGGGGAATCTATATACGGCTATTTCGCTTCCATGTCGACATAATCAATCGACAATAGTTATACATCTTGGATTTCCTTGCACACGGTCTCTCTTAATTTACCTGTGAGGTCTAGCATTGCCATAGACGCGTGAGCCGTAGGCAAACAAACCCAATAATTCATCACCAAATTCGTGAGATAGGCTAACGAGGAGCTTAGCGTATATACAGTCAGAAGTCTTGGTAGATGTTTTTGCAATGGGAGCGTAAGGATTTTTTGATTGTATATCAGACACGGTAAATGGTATGTTGAGAAAGCGCATGAAGGGCAGTAAATATTTAGCGGTGGGAGTCTTGAATGGATTGCCGAATATTGGAGCCATATGTATTTGAAAAGAGGCAGTGCAGACAAATAGGACGAAGAAGAATGGAGAAACCCAAAGGAAAAAGCAAAAGTAGACAAAGGAAGATAAGAGAGTTGATAAACGGGACATAAGTTGGATGAGGGGAATACTAAAGAAGAGAAGAGACGAGCGGGGGAGGTCTCCTTTTTACGATTGTCAATGTGGACAATCAGATCCAAATAGGATACACAGTCTGTTGAAACTCAACACATAAAAATAAATAAATTGATGCTGTAGTTTTTAGTTTGATTTTTTAATTATTCCGATTGCAGCA
The DNA here is from genome assembly GCA_910592345.1 of Paraglomus brasilianum. Lineage (NCBI taxonomy): Eukaryota > Fungi > Glomeromycota > Glomeromycetes > Paraglomerales > Paraglomeraceae > Paraglomus > Paraglomus brasilianum. Next base: position 11,647 of record CAJVPI010000653.1, read on the forward strand.
AATTGTGGCTGAGTATACGCCACCGTAAATGGGATAAAAGGATAAAAAATAAAAGGTTTATTATTATAGAGTGGTTGGGGGATTGAGTTGGGGGGAGTAGTATAAAACAGAAAAGTAAACAGATAGAAAGAGACCCCAAAACTATTGGCATTTAAGCGAAGAAATATATTATAACATGCATTAAAATAAAACGTATATTATATCTATTCATTCATGTATAAATTAAAATATACACAATGGGATGCAAGTAGTATAATAATACTAAACTTTTGAATAAATTGTAGTGTGATTTCCATTGTCTTGTATTTATAACAATGCAGGGTTAATGTAGTCGCTGTAGTTTTGAATACATTATCTAATCAACATACCTCGGCATTTCATCATTCTATCATACATACTTAAAACACACACAAACACCAAACAGACAGACAAACAATATTTCTTTTTTTAAGCTCAGCGTTTCTCAATCGTCGACGTACGTAAGCTCAGGAGAAACAGAAAGAAAGAACTGGGAATAGTTTCAGAAGCAGGACTTACATGCAAGAAGCATTTGATTAGTCGCACAATAAATGCTATACATACAAGTTCCTGTCATGAATAAGTGATAATGACTCCAGCACACTGATAACGATCAGATGACTCTACTTGGCTATCGCATATCACACAGCATGAAGACGACATAAAGACGACATGGCAGCATCGCATCGATTTATCCCCCCTTTCTCACCCTTCATTCCCAGTGTTTTGGGTGTTGTGTCATTTATTTAGGTACGAGGCTGATACGATAATACATTTATGGTCATATTTTTTAGTAATGCTGAATTACTCAGTGTTTACAAACTATAATGCAGTTCATCTTCAGAGGTTAAATTTGAAGCTTAAAATGGAGAGAAAATAGGAGTATGTTTACGGTCGAAAGGAGGGAGGGAAGGAGAGAGACCGAGGGATGGAAGAATACAAGAAGGAAAAGAAGAAGAAGAAGAACACTAGAATGCGAAGAAAAAGAATAACAAAGACAACGAAACATGGTTGATTATAGTTGTAGCTAGTCTTTGATAGTCTTTACAATGGTGACAAGGTTGAAACATAGTCGATTCTTTGTTGTTTGTGAAAGAAAAAAAGTCTGTACGACTTGCATCTGTATAAAAACTCAGTATGTAACAAACAATATGTAACCTATATAATGGTTAATATATGCGATTAGAGTTTTTTACAGTATTTTAAAGTTGAGCAACCTTTTTATTAAGGTTAGTTTATCATTGTTGCTATTATTACCATTATTATTATATCATTTATTATTATTATTATCATTATCAATCATCATCTTATTACTGTATTGCTATGTATAATCAATTGTTACAAAATATTTAGTGCTATCGTTTCGTTGTTGTTTGTGTAATCGATTTAACCGTATTTAGAATAACCGCTTTCAACAATCATATGGCTTTCCTTTTCATCCCGTAAGATGAATGACTGACAATCAGACCGCATGACAATCCAAGGAAACACTAAACTGATTGACCCCGAAAATCCCTAGCAACTATGGCTTCAGTTTCCATATGTCTATGGAAATTCTCCGCGCTCCCTGTTTACTAGACTATTCTCGCTATCTTGCAATCGTCCAGTTTCGACCAAACGATAACGTCTCCGGATTGACGCCATCCCCGGTATGCTTGTTGATGCAGTGTATCATACACATCTGTGTATGCTATTTACCGTATATACACCTCAAACAAGTCCTCTCTCCTTATCATCAAATCTTCCTTTATCCTCGATCATCAATGAACAAACAACAAAACCAGCTAAGCTTTGCAGCCCTGCTCGTTCTAACACAGGGCTCTGGCTATATTAGTGATATTGAATGCAGCAGTAATATGATTGTTACTACAACTGCATAGAATGGTAGTTTGCGGGGGAATTTTCTGATGCAAAATCACGCGATTCTTATTGAAAATGAAGATAAAGAAAAGTTCATTAATGATGCAATGCAAATGTTTGTGCACAGAGAGCGACTCGAACGAAAGATTTGGGGTTAACCCTCCAACCTATGATATATTTAATATCTCATGATTGGAAACATTTTGTTTCCCCGCCGTTCCCCACCAAAATTTTTCATTCTCCTAATCGGTTATTCATTTCTTCATCACGAGACCATTGTCCGTTTTCGATCGTCACTATTTTCCCTTGTACCCCTCACTCTTTTTTTTTTTTTTACCGAAAAAAAAACCTCGTATCCAGACCTACTTGTCTTTTAACTGTCTTTTCCCATCAAAAGCACGTTGTAAATCACCTTTCAAGCACGTGTGAATTTTTAAATTTGTCATAAAACTTACCAATGAGCTGAATGAGTTTCCTTTATCAACAATCTGTCCCGATCATCCATATGACGTTATTGACAAAAATGTATTTCGTTCAGAATGGATTATGTAAGTCAATGCTTGGGGGAGCAGTACTAGACTTTTTTTGATGTGTTGATTGATATCGATAGTGATCTTGGTCTTATGATACTTCTATTTATCTTTGATATTTTCGGCATTGATAATGACATTGATATTAATTGACGTGACGTTGACATTGACATTGATTATATCACAAAAACTGAATGGATCTTCGCTTTCTCGTGAATGTGCGTGTGAACAATTAAGATTGGGAATAGGGGAGAGGATCAAAAGACACGAATGCGTCAAAGTCTATGCGATAAAGAATGAAACTATATGCACGATGCATATTACCAGAGGTATCCAACAACAAAATGGAAGAGTTCGATTGCATATGCCAATCGGCTAGACAAAACCTTATTAAAAACTTATACTATTCGTATAGTATATGCATCTATTGTATATGCAAGCAACTGAACGCGTGTTCGTATGGGTTTGACAACACAACGTGACAAATTCCAGTATAAATTAATACTAAAACTAATACAAATATCAATGAGCTTAATTTATACTCACACCCATACGGCATATATGATCTGACAATGAAATGGTCTTTTTTCAACTTTTGTAGCAATGTGGGGAAGGCACGCGTCACATGGCTGAAATATATTTACCCAATTTATTATATTACGGGCTATCATTACAATTATATAAGCGGATGCTCCTTCACAGTTGGATCCTTTGATACGCCTGGCAAATTAGTTTCCCGCTATACTGCTCTGATTTGTGAGAGATCCAAGTAATTGTGGTGCTTAAAATGCTAAATCATATGACACAGTATAATCGGTATAGACAAGTGACATAACGTTTCAAGTCAAAAGCAAACTTAATTCGGTGAACGATACTAATTTTGGTAGTGCCCCCCGGGCATCGAAATAATCAAATTCGTTTGGTACTAAAATACTAGCCCGTTTATATTATCGAAATTAAGTCATGGGTCTATTCCTTTTTGACAAGTGGAGGGAATTAAAGAATTCAAAAATGGCACTTTTAATAAAAAAGACCCAGAAATATACATATATTGTGGCGTAACATTTAACGAGAAGTCTAAAGAAATTGATATTATTCGTCGAGCCAAATCGCCGCAGTATTATTAAAAAGTATTCGATAGTCCTTTTCAAGCAATAAATCTATTGTAAAACTAAATTAAAGCATTATGTGTGGGTCTCTGAAGGAGCAATTTGAAGACAGGTGTTCAAATCAACCAAGTGGCTTGCTTCCTTTTTAACTTTGTTCTTGCATATATCAACAAAATTGCGCGGGCAACTTAGTATGCTTGGTCAGGGTTCTACCAGGAAACTGATACTGATAAGCGTGCGCAGTTTACGCGTGTCTGCATAGTTTATGCATATTCACGTACGGTTTCATGCAGCCCTCGTGTAAACCGCGCGCGGTAAATTAGACCCAATCGCATATACTGATTTTTTAATTACGTTCTCGCGCTAAAAACGAAAACGCGCTAACCTCTGTGATAAAGATGGTATGGAAAAATTATACATTGAAAAATTGGCATAAGCTTTTATTATAAGAAAAGTTGAACAGAAAATTTTGCATCTCTCGACATTTAGCTGTGTTTATTGCACCCAAATAATAAACCCAAATATTGAGCCGGTAACTTAGCGATGCCAAATGAAATTGGTTGTCGCAATGCTTTACGCATAGTCGCATTGGCCTATGCATGAGATTCCCATTACGAAGACCATCCTTATCATACAAGTGTTTGCATTTACAGATTTTGTGATGCATGATTTGAGGCATAACATACAAGTGACCCCTCGCTTGCAATCAGTTCACGTGTAAACAATTTATAATAATCATTGCATTGTTTACTGAAAAGGAGATAGTATGTCGCGAATGGTATAAAACCGCGTGTTCATGGTAGTGCCGCGATGGAAACCAGATAAAATTTCTCGCTGAAAAATTATAAATTTGACAATACCACACTATCTAAAAATTGGCTTGACATTACTCATTTATTTCAGAAGTCTCGCAAGTCGACGAAATTAACATTTCTCTTAAAATCGAATTCTATTATCAACGTCCCGTTTATTTAACGGGTGCTCTAGGTCCTAGATTTTTTGGAATCGATAAAGTAGACCTTGACTTTGGCAAGTATTGGTACGGATAACGAGTTCAACCACGAAAACCGAGACATTAAAGTACTGACCCCTCCCTTACGTGATAGCCATGGGAATGTGACTCTGCCGTACTCTAAAAAGCTGGGCCAAAAAGCTGACGATGAACATAATAGACGCGCGAGAAACAGTATGTTTGAAGCAGAGAGCAATTAAATAATATTGTGCCTAGACTTTAGTACATCTCCACGAGAGTATTTATTCTTTAAATATATGTCGAAAACAAAAGCGTATCAATTATCATTATAATGTCTTAAAATGTCGTCTTTCAACGCATATAGTTTCATTCCTCTTTCATTTCTACATCAGACTCGTTACCAATTGTCCACAAGTCCATAGCGTGTAGAGTATAGTCAACAATAAATGAATCAGTCATCATTCGATCTACGCGTTGATAATGTCGTTCAGAGTATGGGATCAACCCGTCAAGAAGCTAGAAACAAGACAAGAGTGAACAGATTGCACATATCGTCAAACCCACGTCAAAGTGTTTCCAACTCACCCCTTTGATGCCATTTATCTCTTGTAACCGTTCGGATGAAAAAAATCGAAGTATAGCATGCAAGATGGTCTGTGCTGTCCGCGATCTTTTCGCATTAGTGTTCCAATCCCGTATATATGTCAATAGTTTTTCAAGGTCATTTATTTCGAGTGATGCAATAATGTCATCAATTGCCTGAGAGCCCGTTATACTTGTATCATCTATTCATATGTAATTGCCGAATTATTAGTCAAACAATTCCCACTACAATTTCCCCTTTACCGTATATTCAAAAATAACGCACCTTTGTCTTTCTCATCTATTATACCACTGAATAAATTCAACAATCTAAAAGGCTGTCCCAAATTCATGGCCAACAAAATGGCATTCTTGTAATCCTTTATCGCCAGAAAGTTGGCCAAATCCTGTTCTTTCAATATCAATTCCTCTTCTTCTCTGACTCTGGCCTCCATTTCTTCCGCGGTACAGTCTTCCCAAAAGTTAATTAAAGAGTCAGCACCAGCAGTGATAACCGTTTTCTCGTCTTTGGATACAGCAAGAGTCCATATTTTATCAGTGTGATTATCGAGGGTAGTTACACATTCGTTCGTCTTGATAGTCCAAAGTTTGACCAGGCCATCCGAACCCGCGGATACAATCTGCGTGCCAGATGTCAGGAAAGACGCTTTCAGAACTGTATTTGTATGGCCCTCGAATGTCTGAAGAGGCAGTTAGACGTCAAGGAAAACTGGTTAATTGGCTGTTCTAGCAAATGGCTACATCATTCCACATGCAAATTTTTATGATTTTTTATTCACCTTTAAACACGAGAAATCGGATAATGACCAAATCTTAATCGTCTTGTCTCCCGAACTAGTGAGCAAGCATTGATCTACCGAAGAGAACTGCACCGACCATACGCCCCGTTTATGACCATTACACGTGCCAATTAATGTTCCATCTACCACTGACCATACTTTGACTGTCTTATCCTGTGATGCAGTCGCAAAAATTTTGTCATTCGGAGCAATCACAATGGAATTGATGTCTTTGTCATGAGCCTGGTGCGTGTAGAGTGCTTTTGGTCTGAAGCTATCATCCGATGATAATCTATCTATGTAACGAGAAAGGTTCATTATTAATGGTTTGATATTTTAGCCACTCTATACTGTATAAAACATTGTGATATCCTATGTATATATAAAACTTACCAAGCTTTTGCAAATCCCAATATTTTACAGTTCTATCTCTACTTCCAGTTATGCAAAAGCTTACATCTCTTTTCGACAGTGCCACAGCGCCTATTGCCTCTGTGTGCCCACTGCATACACCAATGCATTTTATTGTCTCCTCTGCTTCAAAGTCTACAGTCCACAACCTCGCCATACGATCCTTAGATCCTGAAAGAAGTAGCGTTCCATCTGATGATCTATCCAAACATATTACAATGTCAGAATGTCCATATATAACATCACAATCGAGTGTGTTGATATGATATATGCGGATTTGTTCGGTATTAGTGGCTATGGCCAAGTGATTGTTGGCGCTGCCAATGTAAGCAATGTCTATTATTTCGTCATTGTATCCAATGATTTGTTTTGTCCGTTTAAGATTAAGATTAATGTTGTAGATGAGAATATTCTGGTCGGACGTGATGACAGCAAGGTTGTTCGATAATGTACAATATCTACAAAGAATTATAAATATAAAGACATTGGATTAATACATACTATGTGCATGCATATACAAATTGACCAGTATAATAGTATCGTATTACATAATATCAGATATAACGTGGTTCGTATTCTTTTCTGGTTCTTGTGATTTGACAAGCTTCCCCGAATTCAGGTCCCATATTCTGACTATTCCTTTATCACCACCAGTGTAAAATAGTTCACTGTGGCCGACGTCGCCTTCGCTATCGAATGTTGTCTCTGGTTTTAGTATCCCAACGGTTTCGATAGTCTAGAGTATACATGTCATTAGTTATTATATCGAATAATCGAATTACCGAAACCGTTATTATTGCTGGTTAAAATTTTACCTCATATATCGGGAAAGTGTTGATTAGCTTTTTCTTGTCTATATCCCATACATTAACGACCTTGTCTCTACTACCACTAATGAGAAGATTTCCATCATTGGACACATCCAATCCACGAATCAAACTGACGTGACTTTCAAACACAGCAAGACAACTGCATTAAAAAACAGTGTGTGAGCAAACATTACATGCTTCCTAGATAACTTCATTGGATTGATTCATACTTCCGTGATCCTAGATCCCAGACGCGAATTTTGCAATCGTCCGCGCCAGAAAACAGCAACAACCTTTTAACATCGGGGTGGAATTTCAATGCAGTTATCACTCCCCCATGTCCACGAAAATTATGAGTACAATAACCGCCATCAATATCCCATACTCTGACTGTGCTGTCAGCTGATCCAGTGGCCACAAGTGTCGAGGTAGTGTCGCTAGCCATCATAAGAATCGGAGCATCGTGAGCTTTGAAAGAACGTAATATTCGAGCAGCCTGGAGATCCCATATTCGTACTGTAAGTGATCTGCTTGAGGCTACAAGATATTTGTCATTTGGTGTTGTTGTGAACGTAGTTATCGCTTCTGTGTCCTATAATTAATATCAAATACATGAACATTTGATCCACCGCGTCGACATACTGATTGCATTGTACAGAGCGTCAATGTCATTGTCAATTTACCCCTTCCAGACTCGCAATCCTTGTGCCTGTGGTTATGTCGGTTACTATAATATTATCAACAACGGTTGTTATTATATACTTCTCATCGGATGTCATACACACTTTACCACCGGTGTACAATGCATCGATTGTTTTGGACAGCTTAAAGCTGCAAGAGACAGATTAGAACTCATTTTAACACAAAATGCTACACGCCGCGTAATGAATACTCACCTTGTCTTTAATTGTATTTTACTATCTGGTGCAGGCATAGTTTAACCGTTGTAAAAAAAAAAGGCCTGATTGATCCAAAAATTTTAGCAATCTAGTTACACAATTTTTGACCAAATTCCTTAAACAATGCCGTGCCCTCAATATTAAATTCCCTCACAGGAATTATCACGAACTTAGTTGATATTTTTCTCATACTAATATTATTTGTACATTTTCCCAATGATGCTTTCTTACAACTAGAGAAAGTTGAGTGGATGGACATTATGGATGCAAGATTGCTCTTTTCCGTAAGAAATTAACCAAAGCCAAGAAGATTGGTCAAGTTGAGTTGCCATTTTAAAAAAAAAAATTTCTTAAAGTGCGGTTTGCTTAGTCAAAACCTACAAACTTGAGAAGGGCATAAACCATGGATGGATTCATATTATGAGTGATATCTTTTTATTATTTGTTCTTATATTAATACTAGGTTTAGGCTACTGTATTATCACTATACCCTCGCTCGATATTCTCAAGTAGATAATGGCTTCTCGTTACGATTATTATTATATCTGATTTAATATAACGTTGGGTAGATTGATAGGTCACGAGTGCACGAAAAGCGTTCGGCATGACAAAGCTGTTATATTCTAAACTCAACACGTTAATCCACATTCTAGTTCGTGAATCAATTTCATGATAATACGAGTTCGAGCAGTTTTTAGGATTTAACGGTAGCAGGAAAAGTCATCCCCGTTATAAACGTAAAAATCAATTATATTACGATAATCTATGCTTCAACACAATCTGCCTTGCAATGAATTCTACAGAGTCTACTAAACATTAATTTAAATAATTCTGTTTACACAGCATTATACTATTCATAATTAATCTATCCCTCATAATCCATAACAAGAAGACTAACACTTCCCTCCTAGTTCACTCATGCATTTGTCTGTACAAATTCATCTAATGCTGCTTCCAAAATATCCATTCCTTCTTTCGCTTCCTCTTTCTTCAAAATTAGCGGCGGTACTAGTCTAACGACATTCTTTCCCGCAGTAATTACCAGCAGACCTCGATCGCGAGCTAATTGCAACAACGGAGACGGATCAGCATTTAGTTGTAATCCGAGAATTAAACCTTTTCCTCTGACTTCGGCAGCCATTTTAGGGTATTTCTGAACAAAAGATTCCAAACGAGATTTGATATAGTTGCCAACATCAATGACGTTAGAAAGGAGAGCAGGCGATTTGAGTCGAGAGACGACAGAGATGGCAGCACGGCAGGCAAGAGGGTTACCACCGAAAGTTGTCCCATGGTCACCAATGCCTATTACGTCGGCTATACGGCTAGTGGCCATTATTGCTCCAATTGGAATGCCATTAGCAAGTGGTTTGGCCATTGTTACTATGTCTGGATGACAGGTTTTAGGATAATGTCCGTGGGCCCAAAGTTTACCAGTACGACCGAGACCGCACTAAAGCAATTGTGGGTTGGTGGATATTAGCAGATGTAAATAATGATATTTTAATATAATATAATTAGAGTCGGCAAAAAAGAATCACATCGGGGGGAAGTTCCGTTGTATACCAACCTGGATCTCATCATAAATTAATAGAGCTCCGACTTCATCACATCTGCTCCTCAACGCACTCAAAAATTCAAAACTGGCCTCATAAATACCCCCCTCTCCTTGTACAGGCTCGACAATTACACCACAGGTTCCTTCGTTAATAAACTCTCGAACTTTCTCAACGTCATTAAATGGTGCATAGGTACATCCAGGGACCATTGGGGCGAACGGAGCCTGATATTTTGGCTGTGGTGTAACGGATAAGGCACCCATAGATCGACCATGGAAACTGTTTAAAAACGATACAAGGCCATACTTGTCTTGTCCAGGTTTAGCAACATGTTTACCCCATTTGCGGGCAAATTTAATAGCGCCTTCGTTAGCTTCAGTGCCGGAATTCGAAAAAAATACTTTGGCAGCATCAAATCCTCCGCTTTCTCTTGTCGAGTTTACTAGCAATTCTGCTAGTTCTCCCGATTGTTGATTATGAAATAAATTGCTACTATGTATGAGTTTAAGCGCTTGATCGTATAACACATGAGCTAGCTCTTGATCAGCATGGCCGAGTGCGTTAACCGCTATCCCGGCTGTAAAGTCGAGATATCGTCGATTAGAATTATCATATACGTAACACCCTTTACCAGAGGTGATTATTATTGGTGGGCGTGCATAAGTATTTATGCAGTATTTCTCGTTGCGAGCTAGGATCTCGGCGGTCGTTGCTGTTGCTGTTGCTGTCGCTGTTGCTGTCGCTGTAGCCGTTGCCGTTGTCGTAGCCGTGCTTTGATAACGTGTTTGTGATCTATGCATAACATTACCACTAGCCACCATAGCTCTCTCACTGTTCAATAAACCACAACCAATACACACTCCATAGTTTTTCAAATTCCAACCGGTGCGTGAGGTTACTGTTCGAAGCATTTTAATTCACGAAGGTCTGAGTCATTTATAATTCCCATTTTATATTTACCCAGATCAATTTATTAAGAGATAATCTCATGCATAGAATGACCGATTATCGCTGATGAGATGCTTTGATAATAACTAACAAGATATCTCGTTTTAAAACATGTGAATAGTAATACTAATTAATTAAAGTAAGAACACAACCATTCCCTACAATAGGTCCGAATAATCTATTTCTATTACAAAGAAAATGCTCTCCCCTGTTTTATCTCGGCAAACAAATCGCAGGGGTTGATTACGAAGGACTCTCGTTATGCTGAATTTTATAAACATGTCAGCATTCATTGTAGAAAAATTCGTAAAGTTATTGAAGAAATCAAAAGCATAAACTATGTCAGGGTCAAAGAAATGGGATTGGCGTGTTTTAGCGCTAAGGAAATGATGACGCCTTTTACTTGAACTGATATTTGGTTTTTCAGGAAGAACCAGTTTAGCATCTTCTTCGAGATGATGACGGCCATAATATACCCATGGACCTATGGGTAATAAAGGATTTTCTGTCCTTTCCGACTGTTGAAGACTCACGTTTTCTGGAACTACAGTGTCCTCATTTTGTATGAATCCGTATTGAGAACAGTCCACGTCAACTCTCGTCGTTCCTAGCTTCTCGTCAAGCTCAGCTTGCCAAGCGTTTATTACATTCATTCCGCAAACAAGCCAACTTCCAGCCCAAGGACGTTTCTGCAAAAACATTCCTTCTGCCGTAAAACCAGGATCAATATATCTCGCAAATTTTACGGCAAGCGATGAGCCCGTTGGAGGATTAACGGCATTCTCGGTCTCTGCACAAAATAGGACGTCATCATAACTCCACAAACCGTCGTCACGACGAGTATTTGACGGTTTGAAACGTCCCTGAAACTGGAAAGAAAAGAACCTTCGACGATTCTCAAAGTATGGCGATGTTTTAATAACATCCGGGTCACCCTTACAGTTGTGGTTTTGAAGACGGACTGTTACATAGCCTGTGAAATGAGATGAATTGACGAAAAAAGGCTTCTTATCGTCGTTGACGGCGTACTTTTCGAGGTTGTAATAATCTGGTCCTATTCTAACTGTTGGCATATTTGTGTATTTTCTGGTATAACAATTATAGACGAAGGTGAGTCTCTCAACACCTAGAGCAAATGTGATAAAAGAACGTGTAGGAAAGGATTTAGAAACCAGCTAAAATCCTCGGTTTTTGAACGAAAGGGCTGTCGAACGAGAAAAATGGGTTTCAAAAATCTATTAATACTCGAACCCGCCCAGTGCCACAATGCAGATTTATAAGCGTACACAGTAAGATTTGTCACTCCACGTGATAGCAATACAAAGCTACAAAGCTTGGCTTTGCATATCAGAGTGTTTCAGTTAAGGAAAGCCAAATAAATTTAACAGCCGATCACAACGATCGATGCACGCTCGCAAATGAAATGAAACATGACGACGCCCGAGGGCTGAACCCACAAATTGTTACGTCACATTTATGCATCTTTTGCCTTATTACCCACTTTTAACGTCGTACGGTATATTCCTATATATAGTATTTAACATAATCCCGACCGGAATTACCGTAATGTTGGTCTTCACAATGTAGATTACTCCTTATATAGGAATTATACTGTGCGATATTAAAAGTGTTGGGATAACTTTGACTATAATTAATTGTCGCGGCTGATGCTGAAATCTGAAACCATGATCTTTCATTGGTTGATCATATTCTATTCTCTAACCCCATTGGTTAGTTTCAGCTTCAGCATCAGCTATCAAAGTTTGTGTTTTGTGCGACAAGCATACCCACAGTAATAATCATTTCGCGAAAGTCAAAATAACGTGACAATAGTTCGATTTTCGGTAAACATAATTACGTGTATTATACGTGTAGAATGTGTATCGCTCTTGAAAATATACAAAACGCCAGAGTGATTTAGCATGGGATCAAAATACTCAGATCCAAAATCATAATTATCGCAATTTCTTGGTGTAATTTAAATACACTATTTTTCTTTGCTATCTTTTTTGCACACCATTATTAGCATCAATTTCTTCACCTTTCACATCTTCTTTTAAAATTTTTTGCTGTGGGTTTTGTTACGGCAAGCTGATCTGATGAATCAGACTTTACAGAAACTTGCATTTTTTAAAAAGGTCTCGATGAGAGTTGCAGGACGTTGTGCTGATAACCATGTGACATTTACAATCAGAAAATATTGCAAACATCTCGTCGTGATGTCACCA
>CAJVPI010000654.1:0-24371 GCA_910592345.1 Paraglomus brasilianum
AATTGTTTATGTCCACAGATGCACCACACAGGACTACATCGGAGTATTCCACATGCAGTGCAGAATCCATATCGAGAGTAATAGTGGTAAAAGCGTTCATCAGCAACCATGTAATAACTACCGTCATACTCGGTAAATCCATCAATGAGTTTGTTGCGATAGTTAAGCCATTCCTTATATCGTCTAAATTGACTGACATTACTGTACTTGTGTGTCGGAAGTGAGTATATTCTAGCAAACTCACTCACAAGTGCTGGTGTACATTCTTCGCTACTTCCAAGGAATACCAGTATTATCGTGTAATTATTGTGAACAGCATAATAGCCACTGTCCATTGATGTTATGTCGGTAATTTGCGAGCAAGGAATCCATTCAAGTCTTAAGTATTCATATCCACTTTCCAAGGAGGATTGAACCAGGTTGTCAATTGCTGGATTATTAACAGTCCCTGATGCTAACGACATAGTTTGAATTAAAAAAAAAATTTTTTTTTTTCGAGGGAACAAATCTCGTTTTCAACGCTTGTGTTATTATTATGCATATTACTGTTCTGGGATCCTCCCATTGGCTGAAGCCCTATTTCCATTATTATGAAAATTGTGACCAAAAAAAAGTTCGAACTTTGACTATATAATCGTTGGACAACACGAGTAGAGTGGTTCGCATCATATTTTATCAACAAAAAAATGTAAACGATAAATGTCTATTACGCATCTTAAATAATTCAAACTTGTGCAAACTAAGCTGTCGGTTGCTCTTTTTATTACATATTGGAATGAAGCATTACCAGGTACAACTGTGCGATTTAGAGAAAATTTTGACAGAGGAAATGGAATTCTATTCCAAAGTCCGTTTTAATAATTTAGTTATTAGTTGCGATGCTGTTTTGAAAATAATGGAATTAATTTAATGTAGTATTAGATTATAAAAGCACCTCTCACCCTTGGGAGGTGGGCGGACGTAGTATATAAAATTCGTTGCAAATAGAAAATAAAATAAAATAAAGTTAGTAATGTTCTGACCCATTCAGGATTTGATTTTGTAAATATGGGGAAAATTTATTGTTATAGAAGTGGATATGTTTGATTACTATCGAAAAGTTACATTTTTTAACATAAATTCTATGAGTTTCGAAGACTTGGTTTCTTGCTATTGCTTATTTAGATATATATTATTATTAACCAGGAATCTTCTGCCATTTTCATCAGAAATAACATTCAGAATTCCAGAGCCACCATTTCCTGTAAAGATCGAAAATATTACATTGTTGTTGTATATAGTTCCTATTACAAGCTTACTATATTTGTCAGCAGTACATTGAAGTCTGAATATTGTATGATGGTGATTGCATTAATCGTTATCTGTACGTTTAACAAGTACTAGTATTATTATGTCTTTGCTATAAAGATGAATAAACGAATGCAGATAAAGCGTGTTATTAAAAGAAGTGTCATCGTTGGTGTATCCAGGGTGTGGATAATCAGAAATAATTATAGACTATCACATCGTAAAAATCGAATGGGTTGAGGTGAAGAAACAAGTATCTGTCGAAGAGGCCATTTCGCTCAACCGAAAGATTGATCTCTCAATCAAAGAAACAACTGCCGGATAACTTTATTGATAAGTAGGGCAATTGTGTGATTCTGTGACATATATATAATAATAATTGGTATACCTATTATTTCTTGAATGCAATAAAGAATATTTCGCTTTCAAGGTACATCTGTCGACATGTATTATTAGTTTTTCGATTTTGAGCTGGATTCAGTAAAGTATAACTTTCACACTATAATGGAATTACACGTACAATCATTAAGAAGTCCACTATGACAAATGGTACATGCTATTATAAAATTTACGCTATAATGGATTTAATTTAATTCAGGGCATAATACTTGATTTGCGTGTTTGACTAGTCAATTAAACCCTATCGCTCGCTCTTTTATTCTTACGAATAAAAGGTTTGTTATTTAGAAGGGTATGAGCTCGAGGCAAATGAAAAAAAAAAAAATTTTTGACAGTTTGGAAAATAAATCAGCGAAATATAAATCTGAGTCCAAAAAAGGAAGCATATTAAGCTGGTGACTAAATATACGAATAAATTCAAAGATACCTATAATCGTATTCGTTAGAACGTAATGAAAGAATAACCAACCGAATGTGTTTTTCAGATTTTTATTTGGTATTCGCTAATTAATTTTATACCACACACGTAGATAGTTAGAGATCACAATAATCGGCATAAAATGATATTGTGATCATTAGTCTTGAGGCTTTGCCACTTCCTTATTCCAGACACAAAAGTGCCCTCACTCCGTGGGCATTGGCCACGGATCGTTAAATCCGTAAATCTAAAATCACAGTTTAAGTTATTGTAAACTTACTATGCTGATAATTTATTACTATTACCTAGATTTAGAACGAAATTAATCAGTGACGACGATCTGCACGACACATAAGCATAATATAAATACTTAATAGTCCCAAAAACTGACTTTCAGAATTAATATCGGATGCCTCGCCGCAAGAAGGACATCGATGACGGTTTAGACTCCAGCTCTGAAGAGGAGTATGAGTCTTTCGACATAACCGAGGCAGATCTTCTTGCTGAAAGCGAGCTCTTTGCAGGCAAGTTGCACATTCTTGTTAGAAAAAGCCTACTCAAGCAATTCAACTTACGATTGTTTTAACATTGTAGATCCAAATCGCCGACGTAAACGTAAAAAGTTTACGAAAGAAGAAGCTTACCTGGGGGTATTTGCAGAGACAGAAGCCGATGAGAATGAATCAAGACGAAAGACCAGGTATGAGTTTCGATAAACTTGGCGCAGGTGGGAGTTGAATATTTGCTTATTACGGTTGTCGCTATTTACTATTGCTTTCGCCTTGTTTGTTAATGCTTATCTTTCTATGTTTGCTACGTCCGTAGTGAAGTAAGATTCGTCCAGTCACGCGCAATGTCCCCAACTCGTGAGCAATTTCAGCGGACTCGAGCTAAAAGCAAAGAGACTGAAAATTTTGAGCAGTATGGCATTGGATTCAAGTTATTGCAAAAGCAAGGCTTTCAACCAGTAAGTTGATCAACATAAAGCTTTCTAATCGATTCTGAATTATGCTCAATATATATATTTCATTTAATCTCAGGGTAAAGGTCTCGGCAAATCAGGAGAGGGCATAGCCGAACCTATATTAGTGAAGCCGAGACCCACGAAAATGGGTTTAGCTTATCGCAACTTTCAAGAGAGGACTCAACAGGAAATAGACGAAGACAGGACGTGAGTTTATAAGTAGATCATGTTTATGTAAACAAAAAGTTATGGTCATCTAATGTTGATATGCTCGATTGGTATGCATTGATCAGGAGACTGGATGCTGGTAAAGAGGCTGAGAAGGCGGAAGAATCTCGACCACAGAGAAAGAAAGCATGGAAGAAATCAGCAGAAAAGAAGGTCAAGATTACATATAAGACTGCGGACGAAATTATGAAAGAAGCAAGTTCATTTCCTGCAATGCAGCCAATAAAAATTATAGACATGACAGGACCACAGGTAAAGCTTGTCGATATCACTATGTCTTTATTCAAAGACTTTTGTTGATTATGTTCGCATTTTTCTCTAGATTAGAGAATTATCTTCAGCTAGCGAAATTAGTTCCCGACCGAAAGAGACTTTCACGCGTCTTCCCGAATTGCGACATAATTTGATGTTGCTTGCAGATAAAGCCACTGCAAATCTAGAACATCTGACAAGAGAATTACGAATACAAGAACAAAGAACAAAGGTTTTAGAGCAGGAAGTTAAGATGAAAAGCGCGCTTTTAGAAGAGAAAGAAAATGGTAAGGAAAATATTTTTTTTCGTTTTATGTTTGATTTTTAATCTAAATTTCACTTTTTCTATAATTTATTTTCAGTGATTAATGACTTTAGTGGAGTCTTTAAGCTTATCAACGAATGTTACGCCATATTGACAAGTAGTAAAGAAACTGTTACACCATCGCTTTATGTGTTTAGCGAGCCGTTTGAAAAATTGCAAACTGAATATGAAGTTGAATATGAGCAATACGGGTTGGATGCCGTTGTTATTGGTCTAATAACTCCTATCGTAAGTAATACCCATATCTGTTTTCCATGCTTTGTACCAAAATATCATCCTAAATAATTTTACTTATAGTTCAAAAGGAGTATTGTCGACTGGGATCCGTTAGAAGATCCAACGCTTAATTTATCCGCTTTTCAACAATGGCTTCCACTACTAAAAATGAATTTGCCAGCTTCTAGACGTCTCGCAACGAATAATAGTAAATTTTCGAGTCAAGTTGCGATGACACCATATGAAAGCATGATGTATAATATCTGGCTACCAAAACTTCGTTCAGCGATCAAGTAAGCGCAAGCTATTTGTAGTTTTCAAAAGTCTATAATAACTTTTTATAATAACTGAACTCTTGCTATCTAGTAATACGTGGAAAGTAAGAGACTTTGACCCCGTAATTGCACTTCTCGAAAAATGGAAACCGCCATTGCTACCAAGGTTTATATATGACAATATAGTAGATCAATTGATAATGCCAAAAATTCAAAAAGAAGTGGACAATTGGAACCCAAGAGAGGACAAGGAAATGATACACCACTGGTTGCATCCATGGTTACCTATTTTCGGAGATCGAATGGAACCATTATATGTGATTATTCGACAGAAACTTAGAGTTGCGTTACGGACCTGGCATCCAAGAGATCCAAGCGCTTTCACTATATTATTTCCGTGGAAAAATGTAAGCTTACCAAAACGTAACTATTTTGTTTTATGGGCAATTTAACATTTAGTAAGTAATTGATAAATTATCTACGACTAATATTTAGGTATTTCGCGAGACCGATATGCAATCCTTTCTTCGCAAATCCATTCTTCCAAAGCTTGTTGAAGTATTGCGTGATGAATTTGAAGTGAATCCACGAGATCAAATTCTTGGTATGTAATCTACATAATCTGAAAATGCTGTAACCACGGTTGTTATGAGTTGCTAATAATCTTTATCGTACTAGATTCTTTCAAATGGGTGACGATTTGGCGATTTCTGTTTCCTCCGGAAGTCCTTGGACAAGTTTTTGTTACAGAATTCTTCCCCAAGTGGTTAGATGTACTTTATATATGGCTGACGCATTCACCCAATTATGAGGAAATAGATCAATGGTGAGGATTCAAGTATAAAAAATTTTCCATTTGTTGTAATAAACATGCTTACAAATTTATTGTCTTCTAGGTATTCGTTCTGGGAGTCACAGTTTCCATCCAAGTTGCTATCTACACCTACAATAAACGCGGGTTTTAAACAGGGTTGGCATATGATAAATCAAGGTCGAATACTTGGTGATCAAACCGCTACAAGGTCAAATTTTTTTTACTGTTCTATGTGCGAACTTCAGTGTCATGTTTGAGTTCAACATTAACGCCTAATTTGAATGCGAAAACTTTATAGACTCACTCGGCCATCTCAAGTGCCTGAAGCGGCTGCAGATACGTCATCCATACAGACCGCAGCAGTGCCCATGGAAACGCAAACGATGGCGGAAGATTTTAGCTTTAGAGAAGTTGTTGAAGATTTTGCTCAAGAACATAACCATCTGTTCTTACCAGCACATAAAACACATGCAGAGACAGGAAAGGCTTTATTTCGATTTGGTGGCACGGTACAAAGCACGGGAGGTGTACTTGTTTATTTGGATGATGACGTTATGTTTGCTCAGGAGGGGAATGACTGGCTACCAATGAGTTTTGACGAAGTTTTAGAAAAAGTTGAAATTATTAATAGTAATAACGGTCGATAGGGGACAAAAATTAGAAAGGTTATAATAAAAGTTTACAATCACTAGATTCATTCGGACATTGCTCAATCACATTACAACAATAAATTATAGAATAAGTTTCAGAATTGATTTGTTAATTGAACCGTTTTACCATAATTTTTACAATCAATAAACTACATAATTCGAGTCTCTTTGAATTCAAGCTTGTAACTCTACAATAACATCAAGCGACCCACATAGCCAACGGCTTTCGCACAAGCAGTCGGCCATGAAACTAGTTTGCATCTCAATTCGGTATCTATTAACATTAAAAAGAATATTCCAAAGCGTACAAACTATATCACTAGTGTCAGGAAAATTCCACACGCGATATTGTAGCGGGCATAACAATTGCCTAATTATTAGTCAATAGTTGATTTTACGCGTTGACTACATGAGCTAAAAATGGTTAACTCGAAAAATTAAAATGTGATTTAGATAGGCTTATAACTATGTATGTTAGTACAAGATTATTTTTATGCAAAATAAACACTTCTTATGTAATTCACTTTATCAAACTATAGCATTGTTTTTTTTCAAGAAGTACAATCAAATCGGTATAAAAAGCATTGCTCGTAGAAATATTTAAAATTCAATGAATATGGTCCAGGGATTGTTGAATTTATATTTTAAATACAACAATAAAAAGTTTTTGTTTTCCTATTGACGTGTTACGCTCGATTAATAGTAATATTTCCCGAATGACTTATTACCTCATTAATTAGTTATACGACGCGAATTATAATTAATATTATAGCTGTTTATATTATCTCGACATGTATGTTGAATTGGTTGAGTTCAACGTGTCCAGGAAATGTTCGTATTAGAGGGCATGTTCATGAGGCATGGCATGCTAGTAGACGCGTTTTTCAAGTTGTTTGATATAAAAATGAAAAATACAAATAAAGTTCTAGTTTTCTCTTATTATTTGCGATTGATCTCTGGTCGGATACTATTAACTCCAGCAGTAAATTTGCTTAATATATACCCACGTTACACAACCCTTGCAGTGAGCGATTACTATAGCAGATATCTCTTTTACGTAGCAATAATCATTGTAAATACAATACCAATTACGAAGTCCTGTAGGAGAGAAATTTAGCCTGGTATATGTAGAAAGCGGGCGTCAAATAATTAAGCCTTGAGTAATGCGGCCTTTTGTGTACCCTTAGTCGTCCGCATTTCTTTTATCCGAGCTTTTGAGCTTTCTGAGATTTCGCCTCAACGGTACAAAGGGAACTTTTTTTGTCGCAGAAGAGTGCCGTTGAACTAGTAGTTTGGCCTCAAGCAGAGTGTTCAGCAGTATCGTGATTATCTGCTTTTCAGCCAAACTTTGCAGCCGTTTGCTTATGCTAACAATTTGTGAGAGCTTTCTTACTTCATAAGTGACATAATTTATCTTTTAGAGAAATATTAGTAAGCCTACAGGATACCAATTCTTTGTGATATTCACACCTACTAGCACTTGATTCTAGAATGTAAATGGTCAATAAAGTATTGGTCAGATATGTACATGTTTTGTGTAATACATTTATTATTATATGATTATCTGACGAAACAATATTAATAATATTAAACGTAAATCGCTATTTAAATACTAATATTTATGAGCAATATAATAGCAAATGTACCCTCCACATGACTTAGATGTGCAAGCAGTCTTATCTCTGAATAGTGACATATTTTTCTCGTTTTCCACTGTGCTGCCAATTCCTCAACACAGAGCTATTATAATACACTTCTATATCTAGTGATTAACTTAATCTTAATATAAACGTGATAAGCATTATATACAATACTTACTGCCCACTTGATTACACAAATACAAAGTCTGGCATTTCTTCCCTTGTGATAAAAAGTGAATGTGGCCATATCTATAAACCCAGATTTAATCTGTGGATATAGGTAGGAATATTAAACCTACCAACTTCAAACAGTCTGTATTTCTCTATTAATATGTGACTTCATTTTCAACAAAAATGTTTGGAAGAAATGACTGGTGAGTACTTTGGGAAATGTCCAGTGTAAGTGAATGACTACTAAGAAAACATAAAAATAAATGTCAACTTTTAAATTGATTACAAATTCCTACATAATATATATTAATATTGGCAATACTGCATACCATAAAAGTCAAGCATCATCAGATTAATGCTTGTTTTTGAGACTGTCCAACCATATACCCAGAGGTTTGTGCAAAATTGATGATGTTCTGTGGCTGTCAGGTGATTTTTTGTTGAAATCATCAAACATGACTTCCCAAATTCTGGCTCTATGAGCATTGTTTTTGGTATTATTAACCCATGTTCTGAGATGGTTTCTAGTCTTGTTATAATTCCACTCTTTGTGTCATCATACAGTTGTCTCTTCAAGTTTATAAATATGTTTAGCATCACCCACATGAAAGATAATAATAATGTCATTAATAAATTCTTACCTTTAACTAGAAGGTGCAAAATTTTGTGAGCAGTCAATGAAATGGGATCCATCTATTCAATGTCTGTGATAGAGCACTGCATTGCTTTGTTCATCAAAATGGAGGTCACTGAGATTACCTCTATTACTACCAGCAAATATTATTACTATTGCTAATACTACTTGTGGTTGTAGTTGACCTTTGCAGGTGTTTTGCTGCAGCAAGAGAGAAATTACTGAAAGTCTTAATTTCATTATCAGTGATTTCATCCAGAACTTTATATTCTTTGTCAGGGTTAGGGTCACTGTACTCTAAGCCTTCTTTTGTCATTTCAAGCACTAAGGTATGATTTAACCAAGAAATACACATTTATTAATAGTTACTACATGATGTTGCACTCAATAACTGCTAATCCCAAGATGGACTAAAATACAGCAATCTTTAAAGAGAAACTTCTGCAAAATAATACCTCAGTGTTATCACTTTTCTTACTGTTGCAAAGTGAATAGATTGTGAACTAAAGAGAAGAGATAAACGCAACAGACAAAGTGAACATAATAATAAGACAAAACGCGAATTTGATCATCATTGGTCACGTGAAGATCTAGAAATTTCCTAATACAGTCAACCCTCTTTATAGTCACGCTGTCGGGAACAATGCAACTTTTGTTGAAAATGTGCTTATAAAGAGGTTGTGACTATATAGAGGGTAGTTCAATAGTAATTGGTTCTCAATATCAAACATGGTGTGCGTATAAAGAGGTTTTTATATGATGTGCTTATAGAGGGTGTGACTATAAAGAGGGTTGACTGTAATACTAAACGTCATTGACTAAAGCGTGTCGCGCAAAAAAACTGTCACTAAATCTTAACATTTCCAACATGAGCAGCGCAACCGAGCAAGCATACAAGAAAGCGGAAACTGAGTATGACGAAGTGAAGACGAAGTTGAAGAGACTCGATGACCTAAGGAGAGGAATTGCCCAAGAAGATTTTGAAGGGGAACGAAAGGAGCTCGAGGACGGGAAGAAAACGCTGGAAAAGGAAAAGAAGTCCTGGGGAGAGCAGGTGCAGTTGCTGCAACAAAAACTGCTGGCGGTCCTTGAGCCAGGTAACGACTTTGTGAGTCAGGTGTTGGGACATAGACTTAGTAATATGGGCGGTAATATAGTTGTGTTGGAAAACGTAGCTTTTTTCATATCATAGAACGTGTTTGATATAATTTAACTGAAGTTTTGTTTCTTATGACAGAGGAACCTCCACAGAAAAGGGCACGTACTGTTACTAAGTCGGTTTTGCTCCAGGCGCTCCAGGAATTTAAGGACCCAAGCCTTTGCACCTACAATAGCTATGGCTTCAAGGACCGTTTGATTAACCCCAAAGAGGTATTCGCCTCATACATATCGTTTTATTGGAGAATTGCTTCTTCATGGCATAATTTTGACGACCTATTTATTTGCTTGTATTTACTGTTGTTTGTCTGTAAAGACAAAGGCTTCTGTGGCATACCTTGAAGTTGGCAAACAACTGCCATTCACAGGCCGTGCGAATGAACTTAAAGAACTCTCATACATAGTCAGTGGCAACATGGCAGTTTGGAAGAATCTGCGTTGTGCAGAAACTGATACGTTTGAATTAGTTGTGGAAATTGCTAAGCGCACGTTCCAACATCCAGTAGTTGCAGGTGGCCCTGGCCATGGCAAAACTACCCTAATGCGCCTTGGTATTATGAAGGTGATGCAAGACTTGTATGAGAAAAATTGGTCACACCGTGCATTTGAATGGGACCTTAACTACAGCCCACTGGACAGTGTAGAGAAGATATTAATCAGAACGCCAAGTGGTGCTGAAAGCATTTTGGCACTGCATATTCTTCATAGGTCATTCAATGGTGATGTTATATACTCTGACTTCATCAGAGATCTGCAGCCTCATCTTCTAAAACAACATCTTGACTACTCTGATATTACTATTGATGCTGTGTTAGACCATGTGTTAGCAACAATGTCACTTGAACCACCAGATAATGAACCCATCATAGTCCTTTTTCACATTAGCAAGACACAAAAGCTGTTGCAAACAGAGTCTTATCATGAACTGGAAGCACTCATAGAGGCAACATTCCTTTTCAATGTGAAAATGGCACAACGTAAAGATGGCCGTTACATGTTGCTTACAACTTTTGATGGCACATATCGTGCAGAACTGCTAAAGGCATTTGAAAGGAGTGGTGTCAGGTGCCGTTCAATCATCTTGAATTCTGTGTCACTCCAGACATACATAGCTATTCTCCATGGACTTGCTGCTATGGCCAAAAATAGTGGTATCAAGTGCAATTCTGGTCTGCAACAATTTACACCAGCAGGACCACTCAATGCCCTTATCTCAGACTGTGGTGATAATGTACAGCTCTTTTCACTTCTCTTGTATCAAATAGGCTGCTTTGAAAATGATGAAAGGAGATTCACATGGGAGAATTTCTTTGCAAACCTTTGGAGGATGCAGATGAAGTTAGGCTTATACATGATCCCCATTGAATCAATAAGGATGGGTGTTATAAACCTTGTCAACACACATTATTATTTTTATACCAATGATATGCAGAATCTCAACTGTAGACAGCTGCTGCGTGTTTTGATTCCTGCTCTACTAAATCGAGACATCACTGACAACATTACATCCAAAGTATTAGATTCAGAGACAACATGGGAATGCCTGGAAAAAGAGGGTGTGATAAGTTTGCATGGAAAAACAGTGGAATTACCCTTCATACTTGTTCAGGTATACCTTAACCAATGTAAAGGATACAATGATTCAATTATATCATTCATTCACTTGCTCAATGAACTCGATAGGCCATCAGACTTTCGCCAGAATGAAAAATGTGATCTTGCTCTTACTGTACTAAATCTTTTCCATTTTCATTACAACTACCCAAAGCTTGTGACTTTCACCCTTGCAAATTTGTTTGAAGGCCTTGAAGGGGCTGCAGCAAATATTGAATTGGAGTTTCCATCATTTATCACAAATTATAACATTATAGGATGGCCAACAGTGAAATCTCATCAATTTAATCCAGAAAAGGATCTTCATGAAGGAGCATACCTTGGATGTGGCAATGACCCTTATGTAGACTCATGGTTTGTGTTCCGTCGTAGCAATTGTCCAGTTACTGATCCAGGTGTAGTTGTTTTGGGAATCCAGAGCAAATGCCACAAAAAGCAAAAGACTATTAAAGCAGAAGATGTCAAGGTTGAAAAGGAAAAGGTATTCACCTTACATATATTAATATATAGGTTTTTGTGATTCTACATCAAAATGTTTTATATTTGTTGTTGATATATGTTCTACTTCAAATAGTTTAGGAACTGTTTGCCACCTGGGACACCATTTGTCTTTATGATAGTAGCAGACATGACTTCCACATTGGTTGCAGGTGATGATGAGATAATTGTCACAACCTCCAACATGGAAAAATTGTATGGGCCATGGCTAAGCCTGCGTCGTAGATTTGCCTTGGGAAGATTTAGAGTTTGAGCATTCTTGTTGTTAGCTTATGTGGAAAGTCCAACCAATATCCTAGCTGATGATGATGAATCATTAACATAACAGTATTGTTTAACCAGAACAGAGATGGAAAACATGGTATGGATGGGTATAAGGCATGGCTTGGGGGCTAGTACTTGTTTGACTCTGCAATTGACACATACTAATACTAATACTACCTTATCTTAATCTGTTGTTTTAAAAAAAAAATTATTTTGTTTATTTTATTACATTTGTGTGCATTACCTGAGTCACCCTATACATGTAAACTAGTGTTAGGGTGATACACATAGTGTGGTTAAACAATAAACAATTGATGTGATATGTCCCATCTAAAAGATCCTATGTCCCATCTATTGAAAATCAAAGATACAGCATTTGTTAATATTCAAAGCAAAGATTATAATTAGTGATGCTTTGGTTTAATGATTTATATTAGCTGGGCTTTGATATGTTTGCCAGCCCTTTTGATTAAAATCTCTTGTTTACTCTGTA
Organism: Paraglomus brasilianum; assembly: GCA_910592345.1. NCBI lineage: Eukaryota > Fungi > Glomeromycota > Glomeromycetes > Paraglomerales > Paraglomeraceae > Paraglomus > Paraglomus brasilianum. Next base: position 12,301 of record CAJVPI010000654.1, read on the forward strand.
TTACTATTACAACTAAAACCAGAGAAACTGTGCATAATAATAAAATTAGATAAATAGCAAATGATAAAAAATATGAACAAATATGAGAAAGCAATTCATTTTTTGAAGTAGGTTGTGTTCTGCCAAGGTGCTGAAAAAGACTTTGAGTCAAGTGAAGTTTCCCACAAATTTGTGGCTAATACTAATGCTGACTTTGATATGAATTTTGTCTGGTTTTGTTGCAGTCTGCCCCATATTAATATAGTATATGACACTGCACACCCAAGAGCATCTGATGTATATAGTATAATAGTTTTCCCTGGAGTTAGAAGAAAGGTTTTTTTGTCCTGCTTTTTTCCACTCTCTTTTAAATTCTTCCCACCAATGTGGATGTTAACTGTAGAAGCTGATTCTCTTGCTGTGGAAGAAGATGCTCACAAATGATGTAGATTACATAAAGAACCACCATCTACATCTGCATCAGTTGGTACAACAGATGCAGATTGAAATGTTTTTCTATTAGAGTTATGATGGATTTATGTAATAGTAAGGATACAGGACAAAATATCAAATTACTTCCAGGCATTGTAATTGGTCAAAATGTTGGATTGATAAAAGGGAACTTTTTAAGGTCATTTTCATACATGCAAACTTTTATTGTTTCCTTTTGCTTTGTAAACAAGTTAAAACAGCTCTTTTGATATGCCATAGACACAAATGCATTTGTGAGTTTCTCCACACTGCTTGTGCAGCATTGATTTCAGCAAAGTCTTTATCAGTGAAAATAAACTTAGTATTAGGGATTAGCCTTCAATTCCTAAGTGCTTGGAAGAATTCTATGAGTAATTGTGTCCAAATGAATTCATTACTTCCTGTATTTTTACTTGCATCCACTAAGCAATAATAATAAGCAAGCAGAAATCCACTTCCATGGATACAATTCAAAGCAACCTTTAGCTGTCTTGTAAGTTGCATCCACATGTACTTCTTCAATCTGTTGGGCATACTTTAGAATAGGTGTTGAAAAACCAATGGCTACAATCTCTGAGGTATTTTTTTCCATAACAAGTTCACAATTTTGGCTTTGATATACGTTTTTGAGAAGATGAATTGCTGATTTTATTGGACACGGTTTGCAGGCATCTTTTAAGGGCTTTCGAATTTATAGGCTGACTGAGTGCTTGAACTCCAACAAAAGTAAATCTGTTTCAGTGTAATATCTGACAAGTCATACTTTTTGGTGAGATATTTTTGAAGTTGTAATGGTTCTAAGTGTATATTTCGCTGTATATCCATGTAGATATTTTCAGGAATGCTATAAGAGTTTTCTGGATGTTCAGCGAATAATTGTGAGTTAGTATAATGCATGTATAGTTATTTACTAGATCTATGTGTATTCGTAATTGGCCTTCACATTTAAAGCATATAATTTGTTTTCGATTGGACTGTTTGTAATCTGCTAGATATTCACATTTTGTTTCTCTCTTGTATGGATTTTGTTACGGCGAGCTGATCTGATGAATCAGATAAGTGAGTCAATGATAAAATCTTCCTCCGCAGTCAAATTAGTAATAACAATAATATAGCGTTTCGAAAAATTAGTGACAGGCGCAGTAGTAGCAAAAACGTTTCGAAAAATCAGCGACAGTACAAAAACGCTATAATTGGTATAATTAATTGGACAAAAGTGCATTTCATTTTTTTTTAGTGACGCGCGCTAAAAGATATATAAGTAGCTCAATTTCCATCGTCAAGATGTTATGGTCAATGTTAATGTTGTCTATGTTGTGAAATAAAATAATACTACTGATCTTAGTAGTATTCTCCCGAAATCCTTTATTATAAATAATTATTAGACCGGACACTCCAATAAACGGCTCACTTAAGCTATAACGGAATAGCATTGATTGATCAAGCTAACAAGTTGTCCGCGGATCTATTACGTGAATAACGGAACGAGAGATTATCGAGACGATTATTGTTTAATTAGTTTAGTGAGGCAAGTGACGGATACCCGACGTCGGAAAAACAAATCGAAGACAGCCCTGTTTAAATTTAAAATAGTACTATTCCCCTTTGATTCTTAGCTGTTGTTATTATTTTATTAGAAGTATCTTTATTTGTGTTTGAAACTCGATAGGGAATGGGAAGCGCGCATAGTAAAATAGGTCACTTGAGGCTTAATTCAGTCTTAATTGCACAACTATCGTGGTAAGGGCGATAGTACGAGCTAAGCCTGGTAACATCCCCCGGTCGGCGAACACACCTACGCGAAAAGACAAATTGCTCTTCCAAAAAACCCCCAATTAATTACCGACCGTAACAATTTATTTTCTTTCCAGAAACTTAAATAAATATATTAACATGTTAGCATCTTGTTGATGGAATTGTATTTTGTCTGAAATTCTTACTTCCATTTATAGCCATCTCTTTCAACAGCAATTCGAAATTTTGTAGCAATGTCCTTTGGGTTTAAGAATCCATCAGCTTCAAGAATTACTTGACATAAAATTTCGATATGTTCCTTATCCACAACCATATCGTCATTAAGACATTCGAATTGACTCTGTGAAATTCTGCCTCTGTTAAGGTTATAAAATGTTCTTCATTAATATTCGCACTTTTTGTGAGTATTGAATTTATTTGCTCCTCAGATAAATTAATCAAAGGCGCTTGATAAAGCATGTCTGTGGGCGAAGTTTCTGATGTTCATGTCTTAAGAATTCTCCCCCTAGACAAAAACTCATCACTATTTTCTTAACATGACAAGGTGAATACTTCAACATTTTGTGCAAAGCAACAGATGCGTATGCAAAGAACGCGTTATTATTTATTATGTTTATTTATCTTTGCTGGTTAGTAACTCACGTTTTTTACAAAAGGGGTAACACATAACGATTAAATAAAATTTTTTTGTCAATTAATTAAAATGTATGTGTAGTATTAGTAACTACCTGCAGAGAAAAACTGGCAATTGAAATTATTAGAAATACAGTTCAATTAAATCCATTATTTAATATATACATAATAATAGTTGGAGAGTTCCTCTTTTATCAAAATGACTGAATCTGTCAGCCATTGGACAAAGTAGATTTAGTTTTAGAATCAAGCTAAAAATCGAATCTTAGCTTATTTGACAAAGCGTATAAAGAAAATTAATCACGTGGAAAGACCGCCTCCGTAGAGTTGCAATAGTAATAGCTCCATTACAATAGATAAAAAAAACCCCCACTTTCAGCCAATAGAATTGTCCCGTATAAATAGAAGAAAACAATACAACGAAACAAGAAAAATGCTTTTAAGTCTATAGAAAGAAACTGAAAGAAGACATAACAATGTGGAAGCTTTAGATCTTTATCGATGGTAGATTGAGAGATTGAGATCTGATTCTGATTATTTAATTGCATAATGAACTTCGTTATGCCAATAAATTCGCCCAAGTAAATGGCTTTATAATGCATGGCTTTATTGAAAACTTCGTTCAATGTTATATAGCACTTTATTATTATATATAAATCTTTGTTTATCCGAAATTATTCGAATCTTCGTCTTCATTAAAGTGATTTCACTACCTCGATTTTCACGTGTTCGCCATCACTTTGTAACTCCAAAATGACATACCTAGCCACAGCTGTGCCACTAGAACACCATTATCAGTCAGTCTACCCCCACATTAGATGCTAAAAATGAACGAATTGACAACTCTTTTCACTTTCCGTCGCGCTGCTGCAAGTTCTTTATCGACTCGCACTTTGTTTGGGAAGAACTCATTTCCTGCACAGCACCGCACATTTAATTTGGTTCCAACAGGAAAAATTCTCGTTTCGCCTACAGCAGAAACTGATCGACCTCAATGGACATCCGAGTCTGTTCGCCTTGGAGTAATTGCAAGAAAAGAGGGCATGAGAGCAATATGGGATGAATGGGGCGTTCGAGTTCCTGTGACCGTACTAAAAGTGATATCTCTAGCATTCTTATCGTGTTGATGTGTATCATAAGAAGAAATTTAGATGGTTACTTAGCAAACTGATGTTTTCGCTTTTCACTCTGACAATTGGCCTTCCGACTCGACTCCCGATAACTTACACAAAGCAAGCTGGAAAACTGTCAGGTGGTTCAAGTGAAACGTAATGAAAAAGACTACAAGCCCGGGTTAGTTGCTGTAGAAGTTGGATGTACAGATATGAAAAAGAATGTCAGTAAAGCATTGTTGGGTCATCATGAGAAGTATGGTGTGCCGCCAAAGCAGAAAAGGATGACGTTTTGGGTCACCCAAGATGCCGTGTTACCTCCCGGTATGCTGCAGTCGTAATGTCTGGTTGAGAGTAACATCTATATTCATATTTACTTTGAATGACTGCTTTTATTTGACAGGCACCGAGCTAAGTTCTGCACACTTTGTCCCCGGACAATATGTTGATGTGCAAGCAAAAACGTATGTGTACTTTCCTAATGAGTTTGATCAGTTCTTCTACTTTGTGTGTTCACAATTGCTGTATTGTTTTGCCACAACAGAATTGGGAAAGGTTTCGCGGGTGTGATGAAACGCTGGGGTTTTGCGGGTGCTCCTGCATCTCATGGTACATCCTTAGTTCATAGACATGCCGGATCTACCGGAGCACGGCAGGTATGTGTTAGAGGCGGATTATTTTCTCTTGTCTATATTACAAGTACTTTGCGTAATATATAACACTTTTTGTAAAGGATCCTGGCAGAGTTTTCAAGGGAAAGAAGATGGCTGGGAGAATGGGCGGAAAAAACCATTCTGTGCAAAATCTTAAAGTTGTAAAAATAGATAATACGCTCAATCTCATATACGTCAAGGGACACGTTCCCGGTTTTGATCGTCAGTTCGTCAGGGTCAGGGATGCCGTGCGTCAGAAGAAGTCTAAAGTTTTTCCAAAAGACTGCACGCCGCCACCGTTTCCGACTATAGATCCGAAACTATTGGCTACTATGCCAAGAGAATTAATGGCAAAAACTGGTGGTAGTGATCCTTTAATTATTAAAGATCGTTAATAAAAATCTTTCGAAGGGGTCCTAGTATGCGGGATAGAAACAAGTGAAAAGCGGTGGAATTTTGCTCCATAATTTCTCTTCGAGATTGTTGCATATACAACCAATATAGATGGATGCGCGAGATATATTCAATTAAGCTGTTATTAATAGAATAACTGGAGACTACGGTCGACTCTTATCAACTTATATTACGGAATGTGTTCGAATTTTGACAATTGACAATACGTTCACACTAATTTTTTGGTATGAAGAGTAGATTGTTTTTAACTTATCGATAAATTTCATGATTGGAAATGATAAGATTTTACCTAAAGAGCGAAGGATGCTCAAAACTTTTCAGTTAATATAAATAGTTAGGCCTTTTAGGATATTAGTCAAAATACTTTGTATACCAGAGTTTCCATGTCAAGTTTTCATCAAAAATTATAATTTATTATGTTATCGCAGTTTTGAGTAATAGAACAAAATTTAACTTATTATCTATTGCAATTCAGTTTCTTCCTTCTTATCTTCTTCGTTTCCTACCACAAATTCGGATAACTCCTGAGTGAACCACATGTCTTTATAAACACCATCCTCAAGCTGAAGAAGTTGGTCATGATTGCCTCGTTCTAATAGATCAAAGTAGGTATGAGAAAGAAACCCAGAACGCGGTCAAACAAACATTCTATCCTTATGAAAACCATACCTGCTATTTGTCCATTTTGTAAGACAATAATGTCATCTATCACAAAATTGTGTTTTGTTAATGAGTGCTATCCAAATCTTCCAGTCAAACACGTTCTCAGCCCCATCCTTACTCACCAGCATCAGCGACAGACCTCAACCTATGCGCAACAAATATACTAGTTTTTTCGCTTTCGTGCAGAATGCTTTTCATGTTCGACAGCAAAGACTGTTCTGTATGGGTATCCAATGCAGAAGTTGCCTCATCGAAAAACCAGATTGGTGCATCCTTTAATATTGCTCTTGCCAACGCGATTCTTTGCTTCTCTCCACCAGAGACCATTAGTCCGCGTTCCCCCACTCGAGTTTCATATTTATCGGGCAGACTCATTATGACATCGTGAATATGTGCACGTTTGGCAGCATGTTCGACATCAGCGCGAGTTGCTGCTATCTGGCCATAGGCTATGTTGTAATAAATTGTATTGTTGAATAGTGCTGTGTCCTGGAAAGAAAAGCATGAATATAAAACAACAAGGTTGAATTTAACGGTCAACAAAAAATTTCCCCCACCACTCTACAAAAGAATTTCTGTAGGAAGCAGTACAGTTGGCCACATACTTTGTGACTCAATTAGTGAGAAAGCTGAATTACCTGAGGCATAACACCGATATGGGAACGCAACGAATCAAGTTTGACATCCTTTATGTTTTGTCCGTCGATATAGATGTTACCGGATCCTGGATCATAGAACCGGAAAAGAAGTCGAAGGAGGGTCGATTTGCTGAAAGCATAGATAGGAGTCTTGACGATAAGCAAGTTATCAATAAAACGAATCAGTTACTATTGATTACAAATCAGTTTATGTAATTATCTTACCCACACCCGCTGGGTCCAACTACGGCTATCTTCTTGCCTCTTGGCACCACAAAGCTGATGCCGTGCAAAATCGGTCGATCTGGATGATAGCCAAAGGCGACGTCTTCAAATCTAATTTCACCGCCGCTGAAAACGAGCTCTTTCGCACCAGGTTTATCCTAATCACATAAAAGCGACGTGTCAGTTGAGCATATATGACTGTCTTCTCTCAGCAAACATTCCGTGATAACAATCGGCTACAAAATAGACTCTAAATGAACATTGCATTTCTTGACATACAAGGTAAGTTACACAACTCTACGGACTGTTGCTGAGAAGATTTGATTGGGTCAAATTCTTCATTGTTTAAGATTTTTGGTACGATCGCGTGTTGTACCAAAAATAGAGTTTTTGACGTACCTCGATTTTAATTTGGGTTGCTTGCAAGTTAAACATCAAGTCCATGTCAATCAAGCTCTGCTTTAACTCTCTGTAAACAGTCCCCAGGAAATTTAAAGGTAATGATAGTTGAAATACGAGCTGGTTGACCATCACGACGTCACCGACACTAAGACTTCCTGTATCGTATTCAATCATAAGCAAGACTTTTCAATCACAAATCCCCTCTTCCAAATCAGTCGCAACCTTTTTTCTTCTCATATAAATCGAACGACAAACTCACCTGATACAACTCCTTCAGCAGTCAAATACATCATTGCCGTTAGAGCAGAACTGAAAATGATGTTTTGTCCCGAGTTCAAGAACGACAAGGAGCTAGCAATTTTTAATGAAGCTTTCTCGTATTTGGAGAGAGCTTTATCGTAATGCTCAACTTCAAGCTTTTCGTTGCCAAAGTATTTTACCGCTTCATAATTAATAAGAGCATCAACTGCCACGGTTGCCGCGTCATTATCAGCCCTGTTAGCCTCTTTACGGAAATGCGTTCTGGTGCAATAAAGATCGTATATTATTGATAGGCAAAAAAGAAGGCATACAAGGTACCAAAAGCGCAGAAAGACGTGGTACCACAAGTACCTCCAAGAAGTAGTCTTAATCGTGAATATAGCGTAAAGCAGCATAGTCAGACTCGTCACGACGGCGAACTTGTTACCATATTGATGAACCTGGAGCCAAAAATTTCCAAATTGAAAAATAATGAACTAGAATTGGAAGCAGACAAACTGTTGTAAAAGCTTCATTACCAATATGCCACAGACAAGACTAATCTCAAGAACTGTCGGAAGCACGTGAAACACCAACGAAGATAATAGAAAACTTATTCCTCTAAAAAGTTGGAATTTTTGCCAAAGAGATTAGAACCAGTTTACGAGCTTACTCCAGAATCTTTACCCAGTACTTCAATCCCCTGATACGTCATGTCTCGCACTTACTTAGTACCACGATCAATAGCTCGACTTAGACCGCCAGTCTGTCTCGAAAGATGGAAATTCAAGTCCAACTTGAGCAGATGATAAAACACATTCTTGGCAACTCTACGAATGGCCCTTTGAGCAACATTAGCAAATACTGCATTTCTTAGTTCCTGAAACACGGTAGCACTGACTCTTGCAAGACCGTCTGCATAATCGAAAAAAAAAACAAACAACAGTGGATGAAAAAAAGTTTCACTCACTCTGGCTCTAAACCACTGGAAACAGAACATTATTTGACAACCCACTTTGATGAATTACTCACACGCGAGAATCATTCCACCAGCAACAGTAGCCACCGTTCCAAGCTGAGCTGTGTCCATATTTAGCGAGTCAATTATGTTCTTGAAGAAAAAAGGTACCCGTACATTTAGAATTTTTCCGCCGACAAGTAATCCTAAAGCAACCATCACACGAATTTTGACTCCAATATCATCTTTTGGCCAAATATACTGTAAAAGGTTTTTAACAATCTGCCAATCTGCAAAAAGCTGCTTAGAATTTGTAGTAGGAGAAGTACTTGAAGAGGAAGAAGAAGTTTGAGGGCTCGATGACGTGATTGACGACTGTGGTGTTGGCTTGTTATGACTCGCACTGGTGAGAGGAGGATCTGTGGACGTGGGTTTGCTTCGAAAAGATTTCGAAGTTTGTTCAGCATGAGTTGCGTGATTACGAATGAAAGACCGGAATAATTGCTACATACAATTCGATTGAATTGGGACGAATTAGCAGCACATAGACTGTTATGAAGAAAGCATACGGAAGTGATGACTTACATGATTATTAGATAAATTCCGCCGCCAACATTGCTTCCAAATGTTTGGCGTAATATTAGTAGACTTGATTGATGTGTTTTTGTATAAAACGGGAGATACCAAAGATGCCGCCGGCTTGCAAAAAATAAAATTGCGGGCATTCGCACTAGTCAGGTGTTTGAACGGTTTTCATAGAGTTGACTATTATCAAGCTACTGACTTACCTGGCACGACACGTTTGTCGTAATATATCGAATTAAATTGCCATTCAAACTAAGGTTAGTATTCAGTCGCCCCGATAATTTTCGGGTGATTAACGTAAATCCGCGGGCCACATTTGCCATCACGCATTCGACCTCGAGGGAGAAAGATTACTCCACGATTATATCTACCGCTTAATCAGGTTTTGAACACCGTCTTCAATCAAATCAAATTATTTTTAAGCCATAACCACTACTGAGATTGTAAAATAAAGTAATTTTTTTTCTGATGGTGTAATCTGATGGTAAAATTTGGTCGTAGATCCGCTATCCACAATTGGTCGAGTAGAATCTGATAACGGCTCAATTCCATGTATGGACACACACTAATGTCATTTCAGCTCGAAGAAGAAATCCGTACTTTCAGAGAAGACCGTAGCCGAATATCAAAGGCTTTCCGCGAACGGCAACGCCAAAGGCGATTACAACTTTCTTCAAACCCACTATTCCGTGGTAAACTTTCCGGATACCACGAACAACGGAAATCTAGCACAAATGAATCAAAAAGTCCCGTCAAGTCTGGAAAACATGCCGTTTTTGAGACGTTAAACCATCCAAACAAATCGTTTCGTTCAAAAAGCGAACAAGCTTCCAACGATTCAGAGAACAAATGGAAGAGCTTGCCCGGATCAATGCTTCTGCGTAATGTGTATGCAGGAAGGAATTTAGTTGATGGAATGAATCAGGCAGACCGTTTACAACAAGACGGTGAAAAGACAATTAGGAATGACTATTGTCAACATTTTGTTGATTCAGGGAAAAGGCCACAGAATTTTATTAGGGATACAGAACTGTCTCAGCGATTTGACGAGTTGAGTGTCAATTAAATAATCTAGAAAAAAGTTGTGGTGAAGGGAGACTAAGAATGCGTGTACATGACAATTTTTATTCAATAGGTATCCCAAGCTGAAAGAGTTGACCAAGTTGAAGAATAGTCTTGTAGCGACTCGATCAACACCACCGACATACTTGAAGACAGATTTACGGGCTTTCGATTTAAAATCACTCGGTACTAAATTTGACGTCATACTAATTGATCCGCCATTGGAAGAGTAAGTCTCGCTATTTCCTTAACGTCGCGTACTCGGTATTCTCGTTGATAATCAATCCTTGTTTCTAGCTATTGCCGACGATCGCCCATAGTTGCCGGAACCGGTTCTGACTTTTGGACATACGATGAGATTATATCCTTTGCATGCTTTCCCTCCTTTATCTATTAGTTTTACCTTATAGTTCTTAACTCTATCTTACGCTAATCTTAAGATAGAAGATGTGGCAGCAACTCCATCGTTCATATTCATCTGGTCAGGGGATTCAGAGGGTCTTGATCGCGGTCGTCAGTTGTTGTTAAAATGGGGGTATCGTAGATGTGAAGACATTGTCTGGATCAAAACTAACAAATCCTGGGAGGTAATTGGTGAACTTATGATGTTTGCTTGTCGAGATTAAGTTTTTTTCTGTAAGCCTTAGTTTCACAATATGGAATTTATAGGGAAGTAGGTTTATAGAACCCAGATCAGTACTGCAAAGGACTAAGGAACACTGTATTATGGGAATCAAAGGAACTGTACGGAGGAGTACAGATGGACATTTTATACATTGTAATGTTGATACAGATGTGATCATATCGGAGGAACCCCCATTTGGAAGTAAGCAGGGAGGGAACAATGAATTGCGCGAAAATTCTTGCGCGGTTTTTACTACCCTATGATTAATAAGTATCTTGATATCTTATAGGCTTGAACAAACCGGAAGAACTTTATCATATAATAGAACACTTCTGTCTTGGTCGCCGGCGGTTAGAACTCTTTGGCGAGGTAACGGAGAAATAGAATGAATCGTTTTGTCATATTCGTATAATGATATCTGACCGCATACGTATTTTTCTCTTTATTACAGGATAGTAATATCCGTCCCGGGTGGCTGACAATTGGAAGCGAGTTATCTAGCTCTAACTTTAATATCGATACATATACATCATATTTCGCAGAACCCAATTCATACTTGTTAGGTTCCACGGCTGGTAAGTTTCTTTCTAAACTTGTTTGAATAGAGTTTGTTGTGGATTGCTTACCTTTCTTACGTTCTGCATTCACGTTTAGAAATTGAATCTCTGAGACCAAAGTCTCCGCCTCCACGAGATCCAACGGCAGCGAAGGTTGGTGCTTCCCAAGGTGGAATCATCAAATCCAAGAACAAAAAACCACCTAATGCTCCCATGATGCCAATTGTACCCATGCCAATGCCAGGATTTCCTCATAGATGGTTACCTGGTCCGTAACTTGACTATTTTAGTAAAAATTTTGGTCTGCAAACGTGTTACGAAAATAACAAATTATTATGAAAGTATCTCTATTTATTTAAGACTAATACTAATGAATGAGACCAAACTTATGTACGAATATATTTATATAGTGAAAAATTACCTATGAAATCTGCCCAGAAAGAGCAAAAAATATATTGGCTGGGTGGACGTTATAATAATAAGAGTTGATGGTACCCAGAAAATTAGCTGCATTCTCGGTTGATGTCAGAGTTATTGTAAGCAGCGACATTCAATTGCGTATAAAAATCAGACTAATTTCAAGTAATAATTCAAAATGCAAACATCAATCCAAATTTACGATCAAGCATTGTGTATATTGGCGTCTTTATCGCTATGTCAAGTTCTTGGACATGTGCGCACACTAATACTACATACAGTATTTCAATTGTCATAGGTGACGTCTATATTATTTTAAACGGTGTTCCATATTCCAATAATTTCTGATCTATTAGATTATTTAAATATCTCGAAGTCATGATCATTCTGAACTTTCTACGCAATTTGTAACATAGTTACTGGCACTCATGTGTTAATACAATAAGTTTAATATTAATGCAAGGCATTAACCATATATTAGACAATAAAGTTCTAAATTTAAAACATGTCCCATGACTAATATGACAATTTGTGTATTTTGTCGATCTCAAACTAAGCCATTATGTGTGAACAATACTGTACATGACCACGTTCATTTCACATTATAACTTATACACTACCTGGACAAAAGTATCGGCCACCCTAACTTTATTAATTGCTCAAAAGTGTACATAATAATTGG
>CAJVPI010000655.1:0-24333 GCA_910592345.1 Paraglomus brasilianum
TAAAATGTCAACTTTAAGAAATATCTCGGACAAAAAACTATATTCAAAATGAGTAGTCATTCATTCGGACTGGCGATTATCAGCCGGATAATTTAAAGGAGTATATTTTTGAATATCAGTATTGGGTAAAGTAATCAAAAGACCGCCAGGGTGCTGCCCAGTAGTGCGTTTAATCCCCTTTAATTCTTCAATAATTTCCTCTTTTGGTTTTTCCCTTTCGGCCCTTAATTCCTCTCAAACAGTTTTGATTTCCTCTTCCTTTTCAGAAATCTTTTTTTTAATTTCGTCTAAATTTTCTCCCATTATATAAAAAAGTTTTATAATTTAAATTGTTGCTCTTTTGTTATAAAAATGCTATAAATTTTAGTAGGCCACAATAACAATATTAAGGCATGGTAAAATTTCTACTACTGCCCTTTATATCAAAGATAGTGATTTAAGTAATTTGTGAAATTTAGACCTATTTAGAGTAAAATAACTTAATATAATTTATAATTATGCGACCAAGAGAAGAAGTAAACAGACAAAAAGAACCCTTGATCATCTATAAACATCAGCCCCGAGTTTTAAACTTAGAATGCAGTAAGCAAGAAATTACGGCTCTGCTTGATGATGGACGCAAATTAAGTATTCCAACCACTTGATTCGCGAGATTACGAAAAGCCACTTTAAAACAGTTAAAAAATTATCGTATTTTGCCAGATGCCTACCATATTCATTGACCAGAATTGGATGAAGATATTAGTTTACGAGTATTTACTGACGGCTTAGAAAGTGGTTGTTGCTAAAAAAAATGCCAACAATAAAAGGTTTTGAAAAGAAAAAAGGTTTTCGCTTTTTCTTTACTTCTCATGACCGCGGAGAAGAGCCGCATGTTCATGCCGAAGGCTCGGGAGGAATTATGAAAGTTTTATTGAAAGATTTATCAGTAGAATATCTCGTGGACTAACTTATTCCGAAGAAAGAAAAATTTTAGAAATTGTAGAAGAAAACAGCAACTATTTTCTGAAAGAGTGAAGGAAATTTTTTAAAGAAGAGTAAATTTTTTTTTCTTCTTTATGTTTTTGTTGTCTTTTGGCACTCGTTCCTGCTCGGTGAATAGTTTTTTTTTAGTGGGAGAATAACCTCATAAAGTTTTTTTGCCTCTTAATTTTTCTTAATTCATTAGTTGGTATTTTACTGGTTATTAAATTTCCAATACTTCATAATTTTTGACAAAAGCGTCAACTACCAATAACTTTGCTTTCCTCGTAAATTAAATCTGAACCCCAAACATTATTTTCTAATAAAAAAAGCCGTAAACTATCACAACCATATTTTTCTATTAATTCGTCCGGCTCTACTCCATTCCCCAAAGATTTTGACATTTTTTTCCCTGATTTGTCTCTAATTAGGCCATGCAATAATATTTGTTGAAAAGGCACTTTACCAGTAAAATAAGTCCCCAGCAATACCATTTTTAACACTCAAAAGAAAAGAATATCGTAGCCTGTAACAAGAGTAGTTATTGGATAACAATTAGGTTGAGGTGAAGGAAATTTTTCCTTTTCTTGAGTCTGAACAACCAGCGGCCATAAGCCACTGGAAAATCAAGTATCCAAAACGTCTTTTTCAGGTATTCATTCTTGTAAAGAACATTTATGATATATACAACCACGAGTTGGATTTCTTTTATAATGTTCTACACAAGGACATTTATTAAGTTCTTCACCAACATAAATTTCACCAGTTTTTTTATGATATCAAGCGGGTATCCCGTGACCTCACCACAACTGGCGAGAAATGCACCACTCATGAGCCTTCTTACACCACTCTTCCAAAGTTTTTCGGAATTGACTAGTAGTAAAATTTATTTTGGTTAGAAAATTGGGCTGTTTTTTTTCTACCTGCTTAATTAAAGCCGGTAAATCGAGAAATCACTGTTGGGAAAGGAGAGGCTCAATTATCGCTCCTGATTTAGAAGAATAAGCCAAATTGGTCTCATACTCTTCAACTTTGACACAGATACCTTTTTTTTCTAATTCTTTAACAAATTCTTCGCGAATGCTACTAATTTCTTGTCCTTGCCATTTTCCTGCTAATTCGTTTAAAATGCCTTTTTCGTCAGAACAACTAATAATTGGCAATTGATATTTTTTCCCCAACTCATAGTCAATAAAATCGTGTGCAGGAGTACATTTTAAAACTCCGCTCCCAAAGTCAATTTTAATGCTTTCATCCGCCAAAATGGGAAGAATTTTTTCCGTCCAGGGGTGTTTTATTGACTGGTTGAGGTATTTTTGAAAACGCAAGTCATGCGGGTTAACGAATAAAGCCACATCCGCAAAAATAGTTTCAGGGCGGCTGGTAGCAACCAACAAGAAATCATTTTTTGCCGAATTTAATGGTTTTAGATATTCATCAAAATTGGTAAAAAAACTTCGGTAGAGTCCACTCCCTTCTTTAGCCTCCCAAGAATTATAGTCTACAAATTTAACCGCTGAAATTTTTTCTGTTTCTTTAATTCTTATTTCGCCTGAAGAGTTTTTAGCATAAAAAAAATAAACTTTTCAATATTGATTAGCAAAAAAAACAATTTCTTCTGCAACCCTTTCTGGATTTTTTACTTCTAGATTAGTTTCCTCATATATCTCCCTTTTAGCGGCCAATTCTGGCGTTTCGCCCGGTTCTATTTTGCCGCCCGGAAAGTTCCATCCTCATTTTTTATCTTTTACTAAAACAATTTCTCCTTTTTCATTTTGGATAACTACTCTTACTACTTTTGGTAAATTTTCTTCCTGATTTGTCCGTTTTTCAGTGTTCGCCAAGAGAGGATATTTTAAATAATATAATTTACTTTTGGCGGGCTTGTGCTCTACTTCGATATCTGAAATTACACTTTTTAATTTAGGATCTCAATTTACTAACCTTTTGCCCCGATAAATTAATCCGTCCTGATAAAGTTTGATAAAGGCTTCCCTAACCTGCTTTTGAATAATAGGATCTAAGGTGAAACTAGCCCTTTCATAATCAATCAATAGTCCAAGTTTTTCTCATTGTTGATAAAAATTTTGGCGAGTTTGAGGATATCAAATTTGGAAAGTATAGTTTCTTTTTTTTTCGTCAGCATCAAGTTCAGGAAGCCGCAATTTTTCAATTTTACTCTGGGTAGAAATCCCCGCATGGTCAATTCCCGCTATTCAATAAATTGGCTTTTGATTGAGGTGAGAAAAGCGAACTAAAAAATCTTGAATTACTGACTCAAAAGCATGTCCCAAGTGTAAATTACCAGTAATATTAGGAGGTGGCAGCAACAACGTGCTAGCAAAATTAGTAGAAGCGTTTTTTGCTCTTTTCTTTCAATAATTTGTTTGGGGATTTTTTTCGGTTAAGTGAAAATCGTATTTGGGAGAAAAAGACATGTTATTAATAGATTTTTTTTCAATTATTATGTATTAAACCGTTAATAAAGTATGGTAAAATATCAACACCTATATTCTCCAAAACCTATAAAATAATAGATATAGATGCTAAATGGATGGGGCGAATTTAATCTACTGAAAGAAAGGAAGATTTTCTACCAGTTCAGGAAAAACGATTATTATCGAAATGGATATCTGATTAGTCCCTGAACTAAAAAGGCATCTGTATCCTAGTGGATTAAAGTTTGGCTGAATTGCTTGTAACGAAGATAACCCTGCTGAACGAATATTAGTTGACTATAACCTAAAAAAAGGATTTCACTATCATTTTGATCAAGAACCAATTGTAAAATTAGAGTGGGTTTCATTAGAAGAAACTTTGGATCTATTTTACAAAAAAGTTTACGAGAAATTTGGTGTTATTTTTTAACAAAAAACAAGTTGCTATGAACAAAGAAAAAACATTCATCTTTAAATATGACCCAACTATTTCCCTAGAAAAAATGGGAGAAGATATGCTAAAAGCCGTGCGAACTGGTAAACCATCTGTCCATTTGCATCAAATTAGTTTCGCCAGCATCAAAGATATTACAGAGGAGTTCATTTCTCCTCGACCAAAACTTTTTGCTTGTTTAGTTGAAAAACAACCTCAATCCCTTTATCAATTAGCCAAATTATTAAATCGCGATTATGCTAATGTTTATAAAGATGTAAAATCATTAGTAGCCATGGGAATTATTAAATTAAAAAAAGAAGGGGAACGAATTAAACCTATTCCTTTATATGATAGCATTATGTTTGATTTTCAAGTTAAAAAATCTTTTCCCCAACCACCTCAGTTAGAAGAGATACGACAATAATTAGATTATTTTTTACCATCATTACCACCTAAAATTAAATTATGGATACCATTCGTGATATAACTAAACAATATTTTCGCACTGATTTACCTCCTTTACAAGTTGGTGATAAAGTAGAAATTACTATCAAGAACCTTAACAAAACGGAAAAAGCCAAAACTGGTGAAAAGTCAAAATATCGGCTAACCCATTTTAAAGGCACGGTAATTACTCAAAAAAATAAAGGACAAATCAGTTATACTTTTTCGGTGTTAAAGGACAGCAAGGGAAGTGATAAAGTGGCAATTAGAAGCATTTATTCTTATCATTCTCCTCTCATCGCAAGTATTAAAAAAATTGGCAAAATTAATCAAAAAGTTCGACGGGCTAAATTATATTATTTGGAAAGAGAATTAGCCAAGAAAAAAGATAACGAATAAAAAGGAATAAACAAGGAATTTTTTCAGTCAGTTTAAGTTAGAATTTGGCAAAAATGTCAACTCTCACTCCAAAAAGTTTATAAAATATGTATAGAAAGTTTACAAATAATTAATGATATGTACAAAATAAATAAATAATTTAATATTAAAATATGACAAAGACAAAAAAAATAATTGCTAAAATAAAAGAAATAAAAGAAGCATCAAGAGGGTTTGTTGTGACATTTGAAGGGGTTGATGGAGGTGATTCTCTATGAGTGAGAAAAGGAGGCGATCAAATGCATTACTATGGACATAAAAATGAGTGAGTAAAAATAGAATTAGAGTCAGGGGCGACAACTACCCACTCAAATGGAGTTTTTTCTTATAGATCCTTTGAGGTGCAAGGAAATATTCCATTGGAAACCTTTGAATGACGCAATGAATTGCGTTTTAAATTGAAAGGAAAACACGAGGGCATTTGAAAAGATGAAAATGGCATAGAATTGGATTTAGACGAAACAAAGAAGATTGCAGAAGAATGAAATGGTCCAGTAATTAATTCGATTTTGATTAGATGTACTTCTTCTAATCAGGAAACAGCTAAAGAGCAAATTCAAGAACTTAACCAATATTTGAAAGAAGGTAGAGAATATGTTTTAAAAAACTTTTCTGGATATGAACATTATAATAGATATCAAAAAAGATTAGAGTTAAATGGTGTCATTGAAGGAAATTTGGACTTAGCCGAGGCTGGCACAACTAGAGTCAGAAAAAAATCAAAATGAGAGGTACAAAAGGAGTTACGAGACGCAGCCAGCAATAAAATAGATAAGGCTATTCAAAGGGCTAAAAATGCTTGAAAAGAAATAGTTGAAATAGATTACAAAATTGAAAAAGAAGGAGATTTGGCTAAGTTTAATGAGGCAGTGATGGCAGCAAGTGAGTTAATGAAGATAGCGAAATACGGTAGTGAAATAGAAAAAGAAGTATTTAATGATCATTATAATTATAATGAATATACTGCTTGAAATGGTGCTGGTGAATCTTTTAAAGGATTTAAAAATAAAATCCATTGTCTCTCCGTGGCAAGAGGGTGAAAGTATGATTTTGAAAATCCAGCATCTTCAACTAACCAGCCAACAAAAACTAACGATAATTCTGGAACAAACGAAGAAATCACTGGTGGTCCTAGTGGTTCACCTGGCACAAATGACTCCAATACTTCTGATAATGGTAAAAAAAGAAAGAATGACGGAGATGGTGATTCACCCGAAGCAAAACGATTACGAACTGAGGAAGTTAAAAATAATGTTCAACAATCAATTTCCCAAAAAAATGAGGAAGGGTCTCAAAAATTGAATGAATTACTAAATCGAGCCAAAGGTACTAATGATTATGAAGAATTAAAAGGCATTCTCCAAGAAATTTCTAAGTTTGAAGGAGAAGAATTTTATGTTGCTCACCAAAACGAGGTAAACAAAGAAAGAAATAAATTAGGTAGTTTGAATGAAAGCAAGTTTAGAAATGACGTGGTTAAAGAATTAGAAGATAAATTGGCCGCTAATGGTATTGACGAAAACAAATTAAGCGAGGAACAAAGGAGCAAAGTTAATAAACTAAAAAATGGGGAGTATACTGATATTAATAAAATAAATGAAGTGGTAAATGAAATTTCAGAAAGTGCCAATAAAGAAGGAACAAAAAGTCGCTTAAATGAACTGCTAGCCAAAGCCGAAGCCTTAGTCAAAGGAACAATCAAAGGCTCAATTGATTCCCTCAAAAAGCAGGCCAAAGAAGTGCAAGAGGGCTTATACAGTTTCGTTTATGACACTAATTCCTACAAAAAGGATGTTTATCAATCTAATCAGGAAAAGATCACTTCCGCACTAAAAGAATTAGAAAATCACTCCTTCAATAACACTAATCAACCAGAAAAATCAGGTTTCTTCCGCCCAGAAGTAATTGTTCCTGTTTCTCTTTTAGTAGTCTTGGCAGTAGCCGCTATAGTAATAGTGAGAAGAAAAAAGCAGGCAAAAGTAAAATAGGTTATATAAATGTCGGAAAGTAATTCAGCCGAAAAAAAAGATATAACCAATTATCTCAAACATTATGGATTTTTACTTCCTAATGCCGAAATTTATGGGGGCTTAGCCAAATCATGGGATTTAGGCCCCTATGGAGCCGAATTAAAAAGGAATTTAAAAAATCTATGGTGGAAGTATTTCATTACTTCCAGCCCTTATAATGTCAGTTGCGACAGTCAAATAATTACTCACCCCCAAGTTTTAGAAGCCTCGGGACATTTAAAAAACTTTCATGATTGGTTAACTGAATGCGTGAATTGTCGCAGGAGATACCGCTTAGATAAAGTAATTTCAAAAGACAAGTTTAACTCTTTCTTAGAAAGAGAAAAAAAATTTACTGAACTATTTTCTGACCAAGGAATAGAAGCAGTTAAACCAGAATATACTCTTAAAGAAGAAAATTGTCCTAATTGTCGGCAGAGAACCCTTGTGCCTCCTCGTCAATTCAACTTGCTTCTAACTACCAATTTAGAAATTACGGACAGAAAAGAAAACACGGTCTATTTGCGACCGGAAACTTGTCAAGGAATTTTCACCAATTTTTCGGCTATCCAAAGAAGCATCCACCGACCGCTACCTTTTGGCATCGGCCAAATTGGAAAAAGTTTTCGCAATGAAATTACACTTCACCATGGCATTTTCCGCACTCGAGAATTCGAACAAATGGAATTAGAGTTTTTTTGTGCTGCGAATGAAAGTGAAAAATGGTGAGACTATTGAACCAAAAAGTCCTGGGACTTTCTTAACCAAGTTATCATTAACAATAAAAATAAAATTAAGCAAATAAACTTAGTTAAGGAAGAATTGCCTCATTACGCCCAAAAAACGCAAGACCTTTATTTTAATTATCATTTTGGCTGGGGTGAGTTATGTAGCAATAGCCACCGAGGAAATTATGACCTTTCCCAGCACAGTCAACATTCTGGAAAAGATTTCAGTATTAATGGTGCTATTCCCGAAGTAATTGAGGTTTCTTTTGGTGTTGAAAGATTAATGTTAGCAATATTAGAAGACAGTTATCAGAAAGAAATAATAAAAAATTCTCGTGGTGAAAATAATGAAAGAGAAGTTTTAAAATTGCCACCCCTCTTAGCACCCCATTTTGCCACTATTATTCCTCTGCCCGTTGGCAAAGAAAAAGGCCAGCAAGAAATCCGAACCCAGGCTTATCAACTATATTGTGAATTACTAGAAAATGGTAATTTTTCAGCGGCTTATGAAGAAACTGATAATATTGGCAAAAGTTATCGCCGACAAGACGCAATTGGCACTTATTATTGTCTCACCTTAGATACTCAAACCCTCCAAGATAACACCATTACTCTCCGCCAGCGTGATAATATGAAACAGACCAGAATAAGCGTCCATGAAGTTAAAAATTATTTAAATAGTTTATATGAGCAATATTGGCAAGCATTCAAAAAAAAGTAGTTCAAACGACGACACTTTACTTTATGTTTTTTTGTTCTTACTGGTGGCTTTATTAGCGGGTGGTTTGATTTATTGAAAATGACCAACAAAGACCAAGTCAAATTATGATTATTCTGAACTTGGGGAATGAAAAAATTCTCCCACTCGAAAAGAGGTTAGTAAACTATTCTCTGACAATCGAAACCGGATAAAAGGTGCCGAAAGGATTTTGAATGATAAAATGAGAACTAAAAGATTATCAAGCAAAGAAAAAGAAGAGGTGCGGGCTGAATTAGATAAAATTAATAAAAAGTTATATAAAGATCTGCAAGGCCACGATTTAAAAAGAATAAAAAAAGAAACTCCCGAGATGTTAGCCTCCATCTACGCCCAACTCTACGAGGACGGCAAAACATTAGTAAGAATAAAGGAAAGAACCTCCACCAACCGACCCTATGAGGAAGTAAAAAAACAACAGGAAATTCAAGAAAAATGGGAAGAAACCTTCGCTTCCAAGTGGGAAGATATGGAGACCAAAATAAATGATTGATTAATAAAATGACACCACCAAGCCCGGGAATTAATTCCTAAACACGGAAAACCCTTAACTCGCGGTTTTATTCCATTCATGATTAATGGGAGAGAGGCAAATCCTAACTCCGAGAAAGATATTAATTATTTTTTGGATGTGAACAATAACGAAGAAAAAAAAGATTGGGAAGAAAGTGTTGCTCTTCTCAGTCAGCCCCCTATCATTCGTTTTAATGGCTATGGTGGTTTTGTTACCAAAAAAGACCTTGAAAATTCCTCAGAAGGAATAGAAACATTTGGTTTAACTACCTGTAATAGACCGTTCGAGAGTGGTTGAGGTTTACCTAAAACTAAACCCCCTAAACCCGCCTCCCCCAACAGAACTTCAGTATTAATCATTAAAGAAGAAAACGAAACACGTCTAAGTCGCAATATAGTAATTACCCTTAGCAAGAAACTCTTTTTTAATCGGTTGGGCTATGAAGAATGAATAACCGATGTAAAAAAAGAAAAAAACAGCCGAAATTATTATGATATCTGTTTTGAATCAGCAGTGGAAACTATTGTCCACGAATTGGCTCACTCCATCGTTGATGCCATGTTGATTAAATATGATGGTGAAGAAGGAGGAGGCCACGGAAAATTATTTTATGACTTAATGGAAGATATTGATAAAATGGTTCGAGAAACCCCCGAATTTAAGGAATTTGAGGCTTGATGAAAATCTCCTGAAAAAGAAGAGAAAGAATGAGCGGCTGCTAGTATTTTAGGCGACAGCAAAAAAAGCCATTGGGACGAATGAAAATATTGATATATTGGCGGGGGAGTAGGAATATTAGTGATTGGATTAGTGGTGGTGATATTCTGGGACGAATTAACTAGTTCGAAAAAAAATGGCAAAAATTAATATTGCCATAGATGGGCCGGTGGGTTCGGGCAAAACTACCATTGGCCGATTGCTGGCCAAAAAACTGAATTATCATTTTTTTGATAGCGGCTTATTATATCGCCATTTTGCCCTTTTTTATCAGCAAAATGGTTCGCTTCAACATGAGAAAGAAAAAATCCTTTCTCTCTGAAAAAACTGGTTAGAAAAAAATCCAGCACAAACAGTCTCTGTTTTAGAAAAAGAGCGGACGCAACTTAGTTCGTCCCCGATTAGCGATTTGGCTTCCCAATTGTCTCCGCTTCCGGAATTACGAAAAATTATTCTCAATTTTCAACGAGAATTAACTAAAAATCAAGGTTGAGTGGTGGTTGGTCGGGATATCACCTCAGAAGTTTTACCCACTGCCCAAATTAAGATTTTTTTAACTGCTAGTTTGGAAGAAAGAGCTCGAAGGAGAAATAACCAATATGAAAAAAAAGTAAACCCTGCTGAAGTGAAAAGGGAATTAGAAGAAAGAGACCAAAGAGACACCAATAGACAAATTTCCCCCCTGATAAAAACTGCTGATAGTTGAGAATTAGACACTACTCATTTATCTCTTACCGAAAGCGTGGAAAAAGTATTACAGTATATAAGGGAAAAACAAGGAAGAAATTATTAATTAGCAAAAAGAGAAAAAATATTAAATATGTCACAAAAAAAAGAAAGCCTTGGTGAAAAAGATCCTTCGGTCTTTCCTGAAATAAAAAAAATCATTGAAAATATCACTAAGGAATATGGCGAAGGCACCATTACTACTTTAGGAAAAAGTAAATTAAAAGAACAAAAAATTCTGTCGACGGGCAGCCTTCTTCTCGACCAGGCAATTGGAACAGGAGGATATGTTTGTGGAAAAATTGTAGAAATTTTTGGCTTGGAATCAAGCGGTAAAAGCACCTTAGCCTTACACGCTGTAAGAGAATGTCAAAAATTAAAAAAAAAAAGCCGTTTATATTGACTTGGAGAATGGTTTAAATATCAAATATGTCCAAAATATTGGAGTAGATAAAGAGAATTTAATGATTTTGTATCCTAATAGTGCGGTGAAAACTTTTGAAATGATTAGGGATTTAATTAGAGAAGGTGTTGACTTAATAGTAGTGGACTCGGTTTCTAATTTATCTCCCCAAGTAGACGATTTAGAAAAATATAAAATTGGTTCGCATGCTTTATTGATGTCGCATGGACTAAGAATATTGAAAAATGAATTAACTAATAAAGACACCATTATCATTTTTATTAATCAGATTAGGAATAAAATTTCCACTGGTTTTTATGGTGGTAATCCGGAAACGACTACTGGCGGAATGGCTTTAAGGTTTGATTCCGACTTACGAATTAAACTAAAAAGAACCAGCAAAATTGAAAAAAATGACAAATTAATTGGTATTGAGGTGGAAGCCTTGATAAAGAAAAGTAAAATAGGGGAACCTGAAAAAACTGCCAATTTAGAGATAATTTTTTCCCGAGGCATTCAAAAGGAGCGAGAAATTATTGATTTAGCCACCGAGTTAAACATTATTCAAAAGAGTGGGACCTGATATTCTTATGGAGGAAAAAAACTAGGTCAAGGGAAAGAAAACGTTGCCGATTACTTATTAGAAAATACCGAAACTTATCAAGAAATTGAGAAGAATGTTAGTGATAAATTACAAGAAAAATAAAAATATGAATAAATCAAATATAATCATCGCTTACCGCGGAACTTCTGATGAACTAGAAGAAGAATTTGAAGGAAGGGTGAATTACTTAGGATTGTCAACAGCAATTAAAGATTTATGGAAGTCATCCCCTTTTGGAGAAAAATGGTTTTGAACATACATTACTAAAGAACAACAATTATCATACATTGCTAAAATTGATGGTTTTAAAGAACACCCTAAGGACAAACTAGCGAAAAATTATAAAAATGCTGAAAAGTTTAATTCAGCGAAAGGATGAGAATGAGAAAATCAGTATATTAAATATGCCTATCGGGTTTGTAATCTTTATAAACTTCACAGTCCAATACCTAGGAAACTATTGGAAGAGAAGTACGGCGTTAAGGGGAACATACGGCGTCCGATTTATAGTGAAGTTGACTGAGAGACTCTAACGGAGGAGGTAGAAATTAATAATCAAATAAAAATTTTCTAAAAAAAATAATAAATCTACCTAAAAATGCTAACTAATAAAACAATAAACAAATTGCAAAATGAACAAGAAAAATTAGATGAATTTATTCGTCAGAAAAAAAATCTGACTGATGCGGACAGTAGAGAAAGTTTTATTCGCACCAAGATTGCCCTTTTGGTAGAAATCGGCGAGTTAGCCAATGAATTAAAAACTTTTAAGCATTGAAAAAGCCAAAAAGAAGTTAATTGAGAAAAGGCTAAAGAAGAATTAATTGATTGCTTACATTTCTATTTAAGTTGAGCAAACAGTTTTCAAATCGATTTTTCTGATTATAAATTTCGAAAATTAGTTCCCGAGCCTGAATATAATGAACTTTTATTGGCTCTTTTTTCAGAAACGGAGTCGTTTAGTCTAGCGGTTCCTTTTAATATAGTTAAACAGAAGGCCAGTGATAATATTAAAAAAAGTTGAGAAGAATACCTCGCTACTAAGAATGAAAGTGAGGAAAAGTTATTAAGAGAAAAAGAGGAAGTAGCAAAAACAATAGAAGAACAGAAAAAAAATATTGAAAAAATAAACATTGACTTTTTAGGAGCAATAAAAGAGGTCAAGAATAAAGAAAATTTTTATCGTTGGCTGATAATCTTTGAAGAGTTAGCCCAAAAATTAGGAATGGGAAGTGAAAAGGATATTGAGGAGGCTTACCTTGCCAAAAACAAAATTAATTGAGAACGCCAACAAAAAAATTATTAAAATATAAATTGATGTCAAGGTCAAGTGTAAAAGTTTATAAAATGTATTTGATGACAAAGATATAAAAACTGAGAAATTAAGGATGGGTTCTTATTTATCCCACTAACTTATATTCTAGATAATAAGAAAGTAAAAAATGACTTCACACTTTCATAATAAGTCCTTTTGGCTAGCAAAAAGAATTAAATGAACTTTACCGGAAGTAAAACAGGACAAAGAATATTTAAGAGGATTTCTGACTAATTGCCACTTCTTAAATATTTAGCAAAAGCAATTAGTAAACAGAGGCTAACTGTTTTAAAAAAGTGGCAAAAACATAAATATTACACTACTCAAATAAAATGTTAATTATGATTAAAATACCATTCTGACTTAAAAAACTGGATACCGAAAAAGGTAGTTTAGAGCATATAACTATTGCCAGCCCCCAAAAGATTTTGGAAGGTAAATTAGCAGTTCTTTATGCTTGTGAAGTTTATTTGCCACTGCCGAATCTAGAAAGAAAAGTCTACCCAATTTATGCCGAAAATCCAATTCACGCTCTTTGTCTTGCCTCGGAATTTGCGAAAAGTCAATTACAATTTCTTATCAATCGCGGTGCTTATATTATTAACGAAGCAGAAAGTGGCGAACCTTGGAAATTAGAAAAAAAAGACCCACAGATTTATTTACAAGAAGGAATAGACAAAATAAAGAATGATAAAAATATTTCCCGAGAGGGCAAGCAGAAAATATTGGGGATTTTGAAAGATACTTTTGGTAAAGAGCCTTCACCAATCAAGGACCAAATAAATATGCTTATTAATGACAAAGATATATTACAAAAAAGAGATTAATAAGAAAAGGGAGTTACCGCGGACTCCCTCTTACTAATAATTGAAGTTCTATCACTTGAATTATTATTAAAAAGTGCTCCGTGCTGGAATACTTAAATTGATATTATAAAAATTATGGTTATTGTTTAAAATAAAGTTATGACAGAAACAATTAATGTTTTACAAGGTGGTAGCGTTTACTTTTTCTATCGCCCAAAGGTCGAAAATAATCCCAATAAAAAAGAAGGAGTACAGCGTTTTTTTTTCGTTTTACAGCCCCAAAATCAAAACAAATATCAATTATTAGTGGTTGGAAAAAAACAATTGCCTCCTACTGAAAAGGAAAATTATTTTTTGTTTTTAGAAGCCATTAAAAATAATAAGGAAAAATTATTATCAGCCTTAAACGAAAAGCATTATTCAACCAAAACGAGAGGAGAACGAGTTTTGCCAGTTTCTCATTGCCTCGGAGTTGGAAAATATTTATTAGTGGTTCATAATAATCACAGTCATTTTACTTATCAATTAACTAATCCTTCGCAAATTAAAGAAACTCAAAAAGAATTCAATCTCCAAAAAGAGGACGATTACTTAATTAGTGTTAAAAATCCTCAAGCCTCTACTCCTCAAGGTGTAGGATTAGCGAAAGAGAAAAAAGTTAAATTTCCCCCTTCTTTACAAACTAAGTTTGCCAATTATTCTTTTATTCCCCTAATTACCAGCGAATTTTTAGATTATGAAGGAGTAGAAATGTTATTAATTGCCAAGGGAAAAGAAAACTTAACCAGTCGTGAAAGCACACTAGAATCCTGTCTTAAAAAAATACACCTTGACAACCTGTTAGAGGAATTTTCTAAAATAAGTCCTCCTGAGGCACTATCTCCGATTAAAGAGTAAATAATGATTATGGAAAAATTAAACATCTACACCAAACTCCAATCAATCCAATCTGAAATCAAAGAACTGATTCGCACGGAAGAAAACAAATTCCAAAAATATAAGTTCTTTAATGAATTACAAGTCCTTAAATTATTAAGACCTTTACTAAATAAGTATAAACTAACCCTTTTATTAAGTGATGATATCACTCAGCCCTTTATTCATGAAAAAGATGGTAAAGAACACTTTATTAAATACTTAAAAAAGTTAGAGATAGTGGATAGTGAAAATCCTGAGCAAAGATTATTGTTTAACTTTTGAGCGGCTGGGAGTAATGTGGACTTAGCCAAAGCCAAAGGTTCTAGTGAAACTTATGCCATTAAGTATATGTTGAGTAAGTTTTTTTTGATGCCCGTGAAGGATGAGGGGGATCCAGACTACCGACAAAGAGAGGAAAAGGATGGATTGACTTCTGAACAAAGGAAAGCCGTCAATGAATTTCTAAAAAAACATAATTGAAAAGAAGACAACCCAAAATAATCACACCCAATTCAAAAACTACATAAAATAAATTGATGACAAGTTTATAAAATAAAAGATAAAAAAAATACGCACACAAACTTGATACAAAAAAATATAAATATTTAATTTAACATAATTACTATGTCATATACACACACACACACACACACACACAAATTATACGAAATATTAGGACTAAAAAAAGAAGATAATCCTTCTGAAGAGCAAATTAGAAAGGCTTATCGGAAGATGGCCTTGAAGTATCACCCAGATAAAAATGGTGGTGCGGAATGAGCCAAAGAAAAATTTCAAGAATTAGGGAATGCTTATGAAACTTTATCTGACCCCGCTAAGAAAAGAGAATATGACTTATATGGTGATAAAAAAGATAATTCTTATGGAAGCAGTTATAGTTATTCATATTCTTCTTCTAAGTGGGATAATTGATACGAAAATTGAAAACAAGAAAATGATGCTTGATGGAATGAGTTTTACAAAGAACAAGATGAGCGAAGAAAAAATTGAGACCAGGAAGATAGAGAAACAAAAGCAAAATGATTGAAAGAAAACCAAGAAAAAGCTATTGATTACCTAGAAAAACAGTTGCTTGAAAAGGGTGTTTCTGCGGCTAAACTTAACTCTCAATTAGGAGTAAGCGATTGAAAAACAAAGATTACTGAAATTACTGATTGAAGGAATGTTAATGATAAAAAATGGCACATTTACGATATTATTAAATTGCTAAGTCAAGAATTTACTTGTGATGCCTGTGGAAAAACTCGTTGTGACCTTTACTCCCCTTACAAATTAGATGGGAAAACTTTTTGTGATTGAGATTGTAAAGAGGTTTATAACAAAAAGAATGGTAAAGATGAAAGTCCTCATTCTCCTGACTATTATGAATACGAGAAGGCTCCCCGTCCAAATCCTTATGAGGAAGAAAAAGAAATTTGTGAAAAATGTTATAAAAAATTTCCTACTCATGAAAAGCGATTAGGGGAAAATTTATGTGCTGCCTGCCAAAACTCAAAAGATAACAGTGAAATTAAGGACGAAATAAGGAAATTAAAAGAATTTTTAGAAAAAAAATCCAACAAAAAAGACGACCAGAAAAATGGCGAGAAGTGAAGTAAAACCACTATTAATAAAAATCCTTTGCAAGAGTTACTAAATTGAATGAAAAAAGAAGGAATAGTGGCATTCTCTTTCAAGGATAATAAGTTAATAATTGAATTAGACGGACGAAGAACTAGAACATTAGAAGATAGTAATTTAACTCCCGAACAAGCCGAATTAAAAAATTATTTTCAACAAAACCCTACGGCTAAACAATCACTTAGTCGGAATGAATTAGAAAAAGAAATATTTGGGGCAGAAGGAACAAACTCCAAAGGAAAAGACAATAATAATTTAATAGCAGTGGTAGCAATAGGAGTAGGAGCCATAATTTTATTTGTGGTTGGAATTATTGTTTACAAAATGAGTAAGAAAAATAATTACTAATAAGCAGAGTAATTTAATAATCGAGAGGATGAAACTCAGAATAAGCGAACGCAGGAAGAAAAAAAATAATTTTCCAATTAACTTGGATTTAAAAAGTTAACAACCAGTTCGGGCTGGTCTTCCAATTTTTTCAGATAATACACTAATCTATTAATATCTTCTTTTGTATTATAAATAAAAAGAGAAATTCTTACGGCTGCTTCTACTCTAATTAATTCTTTTAGATAAGGGCAGCAAAAATTACCAGCCCGAACGCAAATATTATTTTTACCCAAATAATCGGCGACATCATGAGCGTGATAGTCTTGTAAATTAAAAAGAATAATACCAATATTTTCTAATAAATGTTGGTTATAAATGATTATTTTTTTTAATTTGGCTAATTCCTTTACGGCATAGTCTTTTAACTCTTTTTCATAATCACTTATTTCTTTGCTATCTAAATTATTAAGGAATTCAAAACTGGCCCGCAAACCAAAAATTTGGGCCAAAGGTAGAGTGCCAACTTCAAATTTTTGGGACAAGGACAAATCATAGCCCACTTTTTTTTCACTAGGGCTGTTTTTTTTTCCACCTCCTCATAAAATATCAGGCAATTTTTTTCCTACCTCTTTTTTTAACCACAGAACACCTATTCCGGTTGGTCCATAGACTTTATGTCCGGAAAAAACCAGAGCGTCAATATCTCATTCTTTAACATTAATCGGTAAATGGGTGATACTTTGGCAAGCATCAATTATTATTAAACAATTCGGATTTATTTTTTTAATTTTTTTAGCAATTTCCTTAACGGGATTAATTACTCCTAAACTATTACTCAGGTGAGAAAAACTAACTATTTTGGTCTTTTGGTCAATATAATTTTCTAATTTATTAATATCAATAGTAAAATCTTTATTTAAAGGTAAAAAATCTACTTGAATTCCTTTTTCCTGAGCGATAGCCTGCCAAGGATAACAATTAGAACTGTGTTCTAAATGGGTTAAAAAAATCTTATCTCCTTTTTTTAAATAACTTTTCAAAGAAAGGGCCAAAATGTTTAAAGAATAGGTAGTAGAGGGGAGAAAAATAATTTCTTCGCTTTCAGCGTTAATTTTTTTAGCAATTATTTCCCGAGTTTGTTGGATGGTTGTTCAAACTTCATTAAATAAGGGATTGTTACCTTCACTATGGTTATTAATTGAGTACTTTTGGTAATAATCATTAATGTCTTGAATAACAATTTTGGGTTTCAAACTGGTACCAGCACTATCTAAATAAACCAGATTTTTGTGATGAGTGAAAAAAGGAAAAAGTTGGCGAATCTTATTCATAGTGAAAGAGTTAGAAAATGTATTATTTATTTTATCTTTATGACTACTAAGTAATTAACATTAGCATCTATTATAAGTTATAAGAGTTGGTAAAACTTATATAGATATATAAAATAAACTTAATATGCCAAGAGATAAAGAATTTGAAAAGGCTCTCCAAGAAGCCGAAGACCCTAAAAATATCGGAAAGGGCTCTTGGGCTTTGCCCCGCAATGCCACCCCCGCCGAAAAAACTAAATACGAACTCTGTGAAAAGATTTTAGGTTATCAAGAAGACCATAATTTAAGTGATGAGACTATGGCTCGTAAAATCCATTTAACTATTGCCGAAACCGAGGACATTCTTTTTTGTCGGATTAGTAAATTTACTTTGGACTACTTAATGAATGTAGCGAGTAAATTATTTGCTCCAGCCGAAATAAAGGTGATTGTGGGGAACGAAAAAGATAGTTTACATGCCCGCACTGTTTAGATTAATTGGCGAAAAATTTAGTGAAGTTTACCAAGAACAACAATGGACTTACTCTTGTTTATTCCCTTTTACTTTTAAAAAAAGAGTAATCACTAAGATAACCATCACTGATCATCCTTGAAGAAAAAAAGGTCGAGAATGAATGACCCACGAATTAGTTTTAAATATTTTAGTAACTGAACTCAATGGCAAAAACCGAATGAAACCAAAAAAGAGAATTGGTAATCGAGACATCTATATTCGTGAATGAGTTCCCTATGGAGATAAAGATTATTTACTAGTTTTCTGATTTGAGGATAATAATTCTGACTGGTTATGAGTTAGAAATTGTTATCCAATGAGTTAAAAAATAATTGAAACAAAACTTAAACTATTAATTAATTTTCTTGTCTTATCGTTGTCTTCACAAAATTAGTTTAATGGAACTTCAATTATTTAACAGCCTCGAAAATAAAGTTACCAAAATAAAACTTCAACCGGGTCAAACTATCACCATTTACTTATGTGGACCAACTGTTTACGACCATATTCATGTTGGTAATTTACGTTCAGTAATCATTTTTGATGTTCTCCACCGCTTATTATTAAGTTTAGGTCTGAAAGTAAATTATATTCAAAATATTACTGACATTGATGATAAAATAATCGCTAAATCCCAGCAAGAAAAAAAAAGTGAAAAAGAAATTAGCACTCATTATGCTAAATCCTATTTGGCTAATCTAGTTCGTTATAATGTTCTTTTTCCTACTCATTTGCCAAAAGTGACTAATTATATTCCTCAAATCCAGGAATTTATTAGTAATTTACTAAAAAGGGGAGTTGCCTACCAACAGCAAGGAGAAATCCTTTTTGGGGTTGAAAAAAGTAAAGAATATGGTAAACTTTCTGGACAAAATCTGGAAAAATTAAAAGTCAATGTGCGGGGAGTAAACCAAGCCAATAAAGAAAACAATAAGGACTTTGTGCTGTGAAAAAAGACCACTGAGGGAATAACCTGAGAATCGCCTTGAGGAGCAGGAAGACCAGGCTGGCACACTGAATGTTCCGTATTTATTCATGAATTTTTTCACGGAGAAACTATTGACATCCACGGAGGAGGCAATGATTTACTATTTCCCCACCACGAAAATGAAAGGATTCAATATTTATCCGTTAACAACCAGGAATTAAGCAAAATTTGATTACATATTGCCCATATTAATTGAGGAGCAGAAAAAATGTCAAAATCGTTGGGTAATGTTATTTTGGCTAAACATTTTGCTAAAAAATATGAGGCTAATGCTTTGCGCTATCTTATTCTTAATACTCATTATAATCAAGTAATTAATCTTAGTGAGGAATTAATTCAGCAAGCCATAGATTACACTCAAAAAATCAAAAACCTGCTTAAAAAACTGAACTTTTACTTATATGTAGAAGGAATAAAAATTACTCGGCAGGAAATACCAAAAAGTAAAGAAATAATTGATAGTTTACTGAACAATCTTAACACAATTAAGGTCCTTTTTTTTTTAGAACAAACCATTAATTCTCTTAACAAAAGCATTGACAAGAAAGAAAATGATAGTGAAGAATTACAGAAAATAATTAATAATTTTTATTTTGTTTTAGACGTATTAGGATTTAAATTTGACTTCCCTGTTTATAATTTTTCAACTAAATTATTAATTAGAAAGTGGCAAAAACTACGAAATAAAGGCGAATATATTCAGGCTGATGCCATTAGAAAAAAACTACAAGAATTAGACATTTTATATTAAGGAAACTATACAAGATATTATTAGTATTCATAAGGAATTATTATAGGTTAAATTACTATATATTATTAATTTTAAAAAAGTATTCAGTTACTAAGTGCTTTTAATTAGTAAATCTAAATTTAGATAAAATAAGTGCTTAGTTTAATAGAGGAGTTTTTGGCTCCTTTTTTTTACTTAGGCGGGATTTGGATTTGGGGTTGCAAGTCTGCTTTTTCCTTTTTTCTAGTAAACCAGTTCCATTTAGCAGGTTCATTTCTTTTGTCTTCATTTCATAATCTATCTAATTTCTCTTGTATCTCTTTCCTTAATTCTGGATCTATATTACCAATATGTTTAAGCATTCTTTTAGTTATTTCCCTATTTAAAAGCTTGGCTTTTATCCCATTACCTTTCTTCGAACTTTCTTTTTCTTTCATAAGTTTACCAACTGAATCACTCAAATGAACTAAATTAGCTGGCTTATAAGCTCAATCTTGACAAACATTCCTCAAATGTTCCAGTAACATCTCTCTAGACTTTTCTCTTCTTTTCATATTTAAATTAACTATTTCTTCATTGTCAGCAATATCAACTGGCGGATTATCTACATAAATTATCCTGTTACATCTTTCAATTAATTCCTTGAATTCCCCACTTCTCTTGATCATTTTTTCTTCCTCTTCTTTACAATTCTTTTCGTTTCAAAACTCGGCAAAATTGGTCCTGACAATGGTTGTATATTCAGCAATACTTTCGTCAAAAACTACTTTTTTTAGTAAATCATATGTTGAATTTTCTTCCTCTGCTAATCTACCATCAGTCACAAACAATATTTGACTCAAGCCATCTTTTACCGAATAACCCATTAAGGCTAGTTTGCGTAATACTTTATCTAATGACATGCTTGTATTTCCAATTCCAACTGTATCGACTATCCGATATCTTATTCCACTATCTTCAAATTCTTCGACTTGAATTTTTTTAGTTTTACTAACACTACTACCGCCTTCTTTAAAAACTTTTTTGAAACTACCTTCTTTCTCAAAATTTTCTTTTTTATTAAATAATAAGTTAGCCAAGGTAGATTTGCCGCTCCCTATTCTGCCAATTATTAGGATATTAGCTGTTTTTTTACTTATTTCCTCTTCCTGACTTAATTGCTGATTATGTTTATCAAATATATCTACTTCTTTTCCTAATTGTTCATAATATTCACTTTTTAATTGTTTAATATCGTAATCTAATACTTCTTCAGGTTTTGATTTCTTATCATCTCTTAATCAAGCACAAAATTCAGCATCATTTTCCGGATTAAAACCATTTTTTAAAGCATCCGCTCACTCTTGGGTCTGTTGAATACTAAATCCTTGTTTTTGTCATTTTTCGGATATCTCTTTAATATTTAGCAACTGTTTGTTTAATTCAACTAATTCTTTTTCTCTTTTTTCTGTTTCAGTTTCGATTTCCTTTAATGACAAAATCATCAAACCTTCCTTTTCTTCCGAGTTTTTTTCTAGTTCTTCTAATTGACTTAATAATTCTTCCACAGAACTATCTTTGACGCCCTTTACCTTTACTTTTGAAAGACCAATATTGTCAATAAAATCACTACCTCCTGTTACCTCAGTAATTTCATTGTAGTTCTTAAAAAGATGTTTTAAGACTGCTTGCCGAATGGCCTTTTCTTTTTCTTCAATCTCTCTTTTTAATTTTTTGGCTTCTTCTAGTTCTTTTATTTCTTCTCGTAATTTATTGATTTGCTTGTTGAGAAATTCTTTCTCATCTCCGCTTTTAAAGTCTTCACTAATACTTTTTCTCTCAACCGTGAACATTTTTTCTTCCTGTTGAGAAACTAACTCTACTTTATTACTTTCTACATCTGTTTGAGAAATGATTCTAAAGTCATCTTTACCACTTTTAATTGCTGTAGCAGGTTGTTGGTAATTAGTCGTTTTATTTTTTTGTTCTTTTTTGCTTTCTAAACCTAACTTTTTCCTTTTCTCTTCTAATTCCTTTCTTTTTTTATTTTTTGCTCCATGTAATCAGCAATTACAGTACTTAGTTCTTGCAATTTAGAAGGTTGGTAAGGAGATTCCTGATTCTGACAAATTTGTTTTAAGTGCTCAAGTAATACTTGTCTAGATATGCTTCTGGTTTCTTTTCCTCTTATAATCCTTTCTTCTCTTCTTTTTTTTCTGTCTTCGCTTTCATTTTCGGCAGGAAGGATATCCAAAGATGGATTGTCTACGTAAATAACTCTTTTTTGACAAGAATTAATTATCTCGGCTAGTTTTCCACCTTGTCCAATCATTAACTCAATGTCTTTTTCGCACTCTTTTGACTCTTTAAATTTTTTAAAGCGAGTTCTAACAATAGTAGTATGATTAACAACCTCCTGGTCAAAGATAATAGTCTTTAATAAATCATAATTGGCCATTTCATGAGGGTTAAATTTGTCGTCAATAACAAAAAAAACTTGACTAATTCCCTCCCGTGCTAAGTAAACTGCTTCAGCTATTTTGTCTAAGACTTCTTCTTTTTTTAACTTAGTATCGCCCATTCCTACCGTATCAATTACAGCAAAATTAATATTATTTTCAATAAATTCTTCTTTTTGAATTTCTCTAGTTCCACTAACACTGGCTCCGCTTTCTATAAATTTATTTTCAACATTCACCATTACATTAGCTAAAGTGGATTTTCCTTTGCCAGTTGATCCAATTAGGATTATTATTTTTGGATTACTTTTTTCTTTATTTAGTAGCATATTTATTTTAAAAATTTAAGTTTCTTTTATCTCTAAAGATTACTTCTCTTTTTGAACTATTTGAGCTAATTGAAAGACTTCACTAATTTCTTCTCCTTGAATTTTCTCCTTAACCTGAGCAGCAGTATTTTCTTTTAGAATATCAATTTGTTGATCAATGGCTTTTTTTTGAATATTATCTGCTTGTTCTTTTTCATTTTCTAGTTTTGCCTTCTTTTCAAGGTAACTGTCAATTAAACTACTGATGTCTTCTCATTCTTTTGGCTTAAAAGGCTTATCTGTGCAATTGTTGTGTAAATAATTTAGTACCTCTTCTCGCGAGTCCTTGCGTAAATATTCGTCATCATCATCATTATCAATATGCAGAAGTCCTCGACAATTGTTAAGTAATTGACTAATCTCTGGACTTTCTTCTTTTAATGCTTGTTCATCTTTTTTACATGCTTCTTTATTACCAAAATTGACAAATTTGCTCCTTATCAAGGTAATATAAGAATTAGTAATTTTCAAAGCTGCTAACTTGCCAAAGCCTTCTTTTTCTTTATCAGACAGCCTTCCACTAAAGACAAACAGCACCTGACTTAATCCTTGATGAGCAGAACTAATAGCTTCCCCAATTCTAATTAATTCTTCTCTTTCTGATATTTTGGTTGTCTCAGTATCACCAAAACCAATATTATCAATTACATAGTAATCATTTTCTTTTCATTTAAATTCTTTACTTTTTTTGAAAAACTTAGTTTTTGAAACTGATCCAGAACCTTCTTCGAAGCTATCATCACCACTTAAAACTTTGGCTAAAGTGGATTTTCTACTTCCAGTGCAGCCTACTAGCAAGATGTTTCTGGCAGCAATTTCTTTGTTAGATGAGTTGCAACAAAGACTTTCTTCACAAGAATATTCCCCATCCACCAAATACTTGTAAATCGTGCCACCTACTATTCTTTTAATGCTTGCTGTGTAGGGAATAGTTAATTTAGTTTTTTTAATCTCTGACACAACTTGCATTTTTTTCCATGGCGGACAGACAACTTCAAGGCTTTTTTCGGTAGTTTCAGTATCAGTTTCCTTGACAGTGTTAGAAATGCCAGACTTTGCTTGAAATTGTCCACCAATATCTATTCCAGCAACTGAAGAGCAAACTAATTTAAAATTTGCTGAAACCCCTAAAGTAAAATCAGTAGACCACGTAAAACTATGTTCTCTTTGTTTTGTCTCGTTAAATTTAAAAGTGTGTTTTGAACTATTTCCGCTTTCATTATCGTGAAAATCACGAACAATTAATGATTTTTCATTACCGATTTTTTTCGCTTTTTCTTCGCAAAGACTTATTTCAATTATTTCTTCATTATAACTAGCAATGTTTTCTATGCTTTGCTGTTTTTTTAAGGTCAATAATCTCTCTTTGGATGACAAACGAAATTCTTTATTGTCATTTAGCTCTAAGTATTTATTTTTTCTTTGTAAACTTATTTCACCATCATCGTTTTGTTTTATAGCGAAAATTAGAGCATTTTTGAAGTTAGTTGAGAAATTTAATGACTCTTTTGATTTAGATAAAAAGTTTTTAATTTTATTTTTCGAAAGATACTTATCATCTTTAATCTCTCTTAATTTAATTGTTTTATCTTTATCATTAATGACCTCTACTAGTAAAGGACTACTATATTTATTAATAGTGATGACATCACCACTGTAAAGATAAAGATTGTCTTGTAATTTGATAGGATTGTTTACCATATTATTTATTAAAATTGTATTATTACTGTTTTAATAATTAATTTCCGCTTTTTACATCTTTCCAAATAAAATCAAAATCTAAACAATCTTTAAAATACTT
>CAJVPI010000656.1:0-24245 GCA_910592345.1 Paraglomus brasilianum
ATGGAATAGTTTTATTAATAATTATTATGTAATTTCGAGAAATAAAGAATCAACAACAAAACTTTTCAGCATCCCCACGTAAGCATCCAGAGAATGGAAAGACACTTTTTTTTGGATATTGACAAACTTGTTAAAGAAGTGGACAAGGAAAAGTCTGATGACAACACCTGGTATGCCGTTTATCATAATGATGTAAAACCCTTATCGCGTCTCGAGAAGGAGAGTAAATATTCTAGCACACTCTTACCTGCTGGATACCTGCCTAAACCAAGAAACATCTATGATTCAGCTGCAGGTATGGTTACACGTTGGTACAAATAAAGTCAATTTACAATATTAACAGCGTGCATTTCTTATAATTTAGAGACTCGAACTCTTTTTTGACTAAATTTGTAATTCAACGGGCTATTTACAGTTACACGAGTTTATTCAAAGGTTTGAATTAGACGATGTCTTCCACATGTATCAATATGGTTGAGTTAATATTAACAAGATGCCGAAATAAAATTGTGCACATTTACTGTTAACTCCTTTGCCGGGTAGATCATTTGACTATGTAAGAAATATGTATTAAAAAGTAAATCTTGAGACTAATGTTTTATGAAATTGGTAACGAGTTTGATCCCTGAATAAAATACATTTCGAGCTCGGTTCGAAGCGTGCTTCCCGACATTGTTGTCATACCCAAACCAGTTTTTTTCCAAATGGCCTCATGCAGTCGGCCTTGATAGACGCGATAGCCATTTCATGACTAAGAATCCTGGAGGATGCGATAAAAAGCTGATCCCACACCTTCCGATTAAAAAAATATCTCTGAAACTCCTGTAAGAAGTAAAACCTTGGGTCATTCCACACGGTATTATGCGAGTGATTAATCATCAATCCGCTTATATTCCTCAAAGACATATCGCCACTCGGCATCCAACAACGGAAATAAAATTGCCATACACAAGTGTGCCAACCATATATGCCCGTTCATATCAAATAATGTTTGGTACTCTCCGTTAAATCAAGAGATCCGCTAAATCGAGTTTTCACAATACCGAATATCATAACAAACCCATGTTATATTAAATAATTGTAATTTTATCAATTATTGAAAATATAACAAAATAACGGATTATGCAGAGAGGCAATAGATAATATAATCAGCTGTCTCGTCTTAATAATCTTAATTCTCTATTATTATGACAATGACCCTCTTCTTCACAGTTACCACGGTTTATGCAAGGAAATTAATATTGATTATACACTCGATCTTCACCCCCAGCGTGGCTTGTTTCTTCTTTTCAAT
Source organism: Paraglomus brasilianum (assembly GCA_910592345.1). NCBI lineage: Eukaryota > Fungi > Glomeromycota > Glomeromycetes > Paraglomerales > Paraglomeraceae > Paraglomus > Paraglomus brasilianum. Next base: position 1,295 of record CAJVPI010000656.1, read on the forward strand.
GCTTTTGTATATAACGAGCCTTTTAAGATTCTGCAGATCCCTCGCACTAATACCTAAATTGTTTTGCTGTATATATTTTGCCACATTATCGAGTCCGATAATCGCATCATTGGTTTTAACCTCCATTTCTCCATCCTATTCTTCTGATTCACATCCGCTCTGTTTGTTCATCACTTCTATGATATCATCTACAGTCGCACTTTCTTCAACACCCATGTAATCATCTTACGACATATCCAAAAAGATTTCAATTGGTAATTGTTCAATGAGATTGACAATCTCCGTTTCTACAGTAATTCACTTTCCTTGGATTTAGAATCAAGATTATTTTGCGTTGATGAAGAATATTAGCCCTGTTCTAACTATCGGATAATTGTGTTCACCGTAACAATTTCCCATGCACGAGCTGCAAAGTTAATTGAATCATATATAGCAATGTCGAAATAATAGCATCGTAAGCATCAAGACGGTTTTTTGACATAAAATGCGTCGATATTGTGCCAACAGAAAAATACGATAAGAATTAATTTAATGAAGTAAAAGTTCATATCGACAATTTACTTTAGACTGTAACCGATTCCTTGATCGACGGGTTGAAGGCAAGACGTTGTGTTGGGCGGTAAAAAGTGTACATGAATGTTAGAAAGATTTTGAATGGTTTCTGTACTATGCGACAAAGCGTTGTCAATGAGAAGAATAATATTTCGTTGAGCATGCCTCATCTGTTCGTTAAATTATTGCAAAAAAGATTAAAGATGCTTCTCTACATCCACTCTTTTTATTCCAATAATACTAGACAGGAAGAGTGGATTTGTCGATGCCACGAAGTGCACGCGCCGTTTCGTATTTGTGAATAAAAACAAGAGGTAATTTTGGTTTTTTCTTTCCCAAAACAGGAGCGTGGGCAAGTGTCTTGCTTGGCTCAAGCCGCACAGTAAAGAGCTAATTTATCACAATTGAAAATATTTTTAAGTTTATAATTCTGAAGAAGGGTTTGAAGTTCATCTCGACAACGTGAAATATCTTGTAAAGATGCACTACCGATTTCGCCTCTGCGCCGATATGAAAAGAGAGTTTCTCCTTTTAAAGTTCGTAATCCAACCTGCAGACGCATTAAATTCAGTAATTCCAAACCGATCGGCAAACTCTTTCGATTTTACTTGAAGGATGTGGTCAGTATGGTACTCTATTCCAAATTGAACGCTCGACCCACATAAACATCGCTTCAATATTAGGATAATTAACTTTCTCTGACGTTTAATTTGAGCCATGGCAGAGTCATTATCAAGATTCAACCAGAATTCAGAACGTTTGAGTATGTCTGACAGATTGCTCACTTTTAAATTCCTCCGCTAATTGTACACCCATCAAGCTTGGGTTATCTTGTTTTGTACGCCTGATAAAGTAATTTGCTTTGGATTGTTAGATATTTTATGGGGGGGTTTGATCTCATGGTTTGAGTTCGTTCATGGGAGGCATTAAATTGGTACAATTTGAATTGGCTGATCGAATTTTTTTATGACGGATTCCGTTATAACTCTATTACACGTGATATCCGCTATATCAAGCATATTTTTAATTAATATAACTGCCATATAAAACTTTTTGATTAGCATCCATTATAGGCTTTATTGAGAGATTATTAATAGAATCCGGTATATCAAGACAATTTTTATTAGTGTTGGATTGGTTCCATGAAAAATCTCCGTACTAAGCGATATCTAGTTGCATAAATTAAGATCGTAGATTCGGTTACAATTTCGCTATTCGTATTGCAGTATTGCAGTTATGTGCGTTCTCATCATACTAAACCTCTCCTACCAGATTTGGTAACGGTTTGAGTCACTAAATTTGGGAAGGAATATACAGTGACACTCCATAAATGCAACGCCTTGGGACCGAGTGCTGTGTCGCGTTTTGCATTTATGGGGGTTTTGCATTTATGAGGGTTTTGCATTTATGGGGGGTTTTGCATTAATAAGAAAGAGATTTTAACAATCACGTTGATTAACAGATTTTCCTTTATTATAATTTCTAGCCAACTTTATAAAAAATTTGACTTTAAACATTCCTAATTGTTAACTAAGAATTGTGTTATGCTACTTTGTTTCACCGAATTTACCCTTTTTTCGCGAATAAACTTCTCCAATAGCCTCTTGTTGAATTAGAAATGCCCTAAACTTTTTAGTGCTTCATTAGCACTCACGATTACTATCATCGTCAGTTTCTTTACTATGTTCTTCACTAAATAAAGAAATAGTACCATCACTTTCAGAAAGCTCAAAAACAATATCTTCCCCGAAAAAGACAAATATTCATTTGTTGTCAATGTATCAGAAAAATTTAACTTTACGATGGACTCGGACAATTCAGTAAGCAAGCTATTGTAAAATAAAACAAACAGATTCTAATTAAAACATCGAAAAGAAATACTTTGCGCAACTAGATCTATAACAATAATTAATTGAAATCCTTCTGTTTCAAAGCTATCGGTAAACAAGATCAAACTCAAACAGTGAAAAAAGAAAGTAGCAATGCTTCACAAAGAATTCTTTCTTTACACGTAAAACTGTATCTATAACAAATAATGTTGTGCGCGCAAATTGTGATGATAAACAGATTTGTGCTACTGCTATGATCATTTTCCGCAACAATGAATCACGTGAATTACACTTAAGGAAATAAATCTACTAGAGCGGGACTCGCAAATTCGTTGCAATTGCAGAAAACAGGGGTTGCATTTATTCATTTTATTCTGGGTCCACACCGAGGAAAGTGTTGTATTTAGGGAGGATTGCACTTATGGAGGTGTCACTGTATTTTAGCACTCCGGGGAGGTATCTCCCATCTACCAATTGCCAAATTTGGCAAAATTCATACTACTAAATATGGACTGATGAGAACACACATTTTTATTACCTAAATTAGAAATTGAGATCAGGTGACAGATCCAAATGATAATGCGTTGAATTCGTCGACAAGAATGTTCAATAAAATGATTGTGCCTGATAAAGTTCGAAACCTCAATAAAATGACTGTCAATAGTGTTAATAACTTTGCCTGATAATACCTTTTCACAAAGAAAAGAAAACTTTTACAGTCTTAATCTTGAAGATTGAGATCGATGCTTCTGATTAATTGTATAACGTATTACAATAACTTCGTTGTACAACAAACAAGTGAGCAGCTTTATTATGCATGGATATATATACGTATCCGAAATTATTCTGTTAAGAGTGTACTGGTTGCTTCGAGATAAGCCAAGTGAGACTTCCTTAAAGTGAATTCCACTTGGTAATTGCAGAATTGATTTCACTAATGTAATCCATGCTGTCAACAAGGTGTAGAGACTGATAATAGCACGTTAATGAATCCATTTTTATCGATCAAGTCGGGTTCTACACAGTGTTTGTTCCACTTTGCGTATTGTGCTACATGAAGAAGGATACAAAATCTCAGCTACGATGATGTTAATAGCTGACATGAATTCGTTCGCGCATTGGCTATGGAGTGGCTAGCGAAAAATATTGAAGACGAAAACATTCGATTTTATCCATTTGATAATTTCTCCAATATACAATGCATTGGCTACGGTGGATATGGAATAGTTTTTAAGGCAAGAGTAAAGACATCTGGCATAGTCGTTGCATACAAATTTATTTACTCGAATGGCTACCGAGATGATGAAGAAATAATGGCAGACTTTGTCAAAGAGGTTGGTATAAAATAAAAAGACCATAGTGGCTGATATTATTATGAGCACTTCATTTTTTCATACGATTCAACTATTCAAGCTTAAGATCCATCGCAAAGTTGATGATCATCCGAACATAATCCGATTCCTCGGAGTGAGCAGAGGTATCTAAGATAGTCTTTCTTTATTTGTCTACACCTACGATTGAACGCTAAAGGTGTACTCATATTCAAACTTGAATAGTGACCCCCAGCTGTATAATTGTACTAAATGGATTTTTTTAACAATAGAACCAATGGATACATTTGAGAGACATCTTATGGTTTTTGAATATGCCGAGGGCGGCTCGTTGCGGGATTACTTAAAAAGGGCTATCGAATTAGATTGGCTTGCCAAATGTCAATTGGGAATGGATATTAGTAGTGGGCTGGGATATCTTCACAGACTAGATATCTTGCATAAAGACCTGGTGAGAGATGTTCATGTTCAGAATGCAAGTAATTGGAAATTCTATATTAATACGATTATCTATTCTACTGTCAAGTCTTCTGGCAATGTCTTGGTCCACGCAGGCACAGCCAAAATAACAGATTTTGGTCTATCGGACGTAGCTTTAAACCAAAAAAGTTATTCACGTCATGATGGAAATTGTGCATACCTTGACCCTAGACACTTCAATGGCATACGTTCTAAACGGGATAAAAAATCGGATATATTTAGTTTTGGGGTGTTATTGTGGGAAATTTCCAGCAGAAAGCTTCCCTGTAATGGGCTGTTAACATACAATGAAATCCAAATCTATAGACTAAATGGTGGTCGTGATTCTCCAGTGTCAGGGACACCAGAAGAGTATATTGAACTATATCACCAATGCTGGGATAATGATCCTGAGAAACGGCCATCTTGTGGATATGTTTATGATAGCCTGAAGGTGATTGAGCAGCAGCAAATAGAATTGAAAGAAAAAAATACAGCACAAGAAACTATGTTTTCTGATGAGTTGTTAAATATTTATAACAAAGAAGTATTGAAAGGGAAAAATGAAGAACAAATTGCCGATTTTATTAGAAATTGGTTGATGGAAAATAATTATAATCAATATGAGACATTTAACAAAATTAAATGTCACAATGACAGTGGGTTATGTTTCTGGTTAACAGGATTGTTTTACAATTATGGAATAATGGTTAAAAAAGATCTTTATCAAGCAATTCATTGGTATCAACTATCAGCCAAAAGTGACTGCAGTATGGCAAACTGTAATCTTGCTTGGTGCTATGCAAAGGGGGCTGGAGTAGAAAAAGATGAACAGAAAGCTGTTGAATTATATCAGAAAGCTGCTGACCAAGGATTGGCCAGAGCCCAGTTCAATCTTGGTGACTGTTATGGGAATGGAATTGGGGTAGAAAAAGATGAACAGAAGGCTGTTGAATTGTATCAAAAAGCTGTTGATCAGGAGTTTGCTATGGCACAAAGTAATCTAGGTTGTTGTTATGAGGGTGGAATAGGAGTAGACAAAAATGAACAGAAGGCTGTTGAACTCTATCAAAAAGCTGCTGAACAGGGATTTTCTGAAGCACAATTTAACCTTGGTCATTGTTATGAAAATGGAGCTGGAGTAGAAAAAAATGAACAAAAAGCAGTTGAAATGTATGAAAAAGCTGCTGAACAAGGATTTGTCATGGCACAATATAATCTTGGTTACTGTCATCAGAATGGAATTGGAGTAGAAAAAGATGAACAAAAAGCAGTTGAATTATACCAAAGAGCTGCTGAGCAAGGATTTGCCAGAGCACAGTACAATCTTGGTTACTGTTATGAAAATGGAATTGGCATAAAAAAAGATGAACAAAAGGCTATTGAATTATATCAACTGGCTGCTGAACAAGAGAATGCTGAAGCACAATATAATCTTGGTTACTGTTATGAGAAAGGTATTATTATAGAAAAAGATGAGCAAATGGCAGTTGCATTGTATCAAAAAGCAGCTGAACAAGGATTTGCTGAAGCACAATGTAACCTTGGTTATTGTTATCAGAATGGGATTGGAGTAGATAAAGATAAACAGAAGGCTATTGAATTATATCAGAAAGCTGCTGACCAAGGATTGGCCAGAGCCCAGTTCAATCTTGGTGACTGTTATGGGAATGGAATTGGGGTAGAAAAAGATGAACAGAAGGCTGTTGAATTGTATCAAAAAGCTGTTGATCAGGAGTTTGCTATGGCACAAAGTAATCTAGGTTGTTGTTATGAGGGTGGAATAGGAGTAGACAAAAATGAACAGAAGGCTGTTGAACTCTATCAAAAAGCTGCTGAACAGGGATTTTCTGAAGCACAATTTAACCTTGGTCATTGTTATGAAAATGGAGCTGGAGTAGAAAAAAATGAACAAAAAGCAGTTGAAATGTATGAAAAAGCTGCTGAACAAGGATTTGTCATGGCACAATATAATCTTGGTTACTGCTATCGGTATGGAATTGGAGTAGAAAAAAATGAACAAAAAGCTGTTGCCTTATATCAGAAAGCAGCTGAACAAGGTTTTGCCAGGGCACAATGTAATCTTGGTTACTGTTATAGAAATGGGATTGGAGTAGAAAAAAATGAGCAAAAGGCTCTTGAACTTTATCAAAAAGCCAGTGATCAAGGATTTGCTGAAGCACAATTTAACCTTGGTTGGTGTTATGACAATGGAATTGGAGTGGGCAAAAATAAAGGGAAGGCTATTGCACTATACCAGAAGGCAGCTGAACAAGGGTTTGCCAAAGCTCAGTGTAACCTTGGTTGGTGTTATGATAATGGAACTGGAGTAGATAAAAATGAAGAGAAGGCTGCTATATTATATCAAAAATCTGCTGAACAAGGAATTGCTAGAGCACAATTTAATCTAGGTTGGTGTTATGAGAACAGAATTGGAGTAGAAAAAGATGAACAAAAAGCTGTAGAATTGTATAAAAAAGCAGCTGAACAAGAATATGCAAGTGCTCAATTTTGTCTTGGTTTGTGTTATGAGAATGGTGTTGGGGTAGAAAAAGATAAACCAAAAGCAGTTGAATTATACCAAAGAGCTGCTGAGCAAGGATTTGCCAGAGCACAATACAATCTTGGTTATTGTTATGAAAAAGGAATTGGTATAAAAAAAGATGAGCAAAAGGCCGTTGAGTTATATCAAAGTGCTGCAGAACAAGGATTTGCTGGAGCACAATTTGACCTTGGTTGGTGTTATGAAAATGGAATTGGGGTAGAAAAGGATGAACAGAAGGCTATTACATTATATCAAAAAGCTGCAGAACAAGGATTTGCCAATGCCCAGTACAAGCTTGTTAATATTAACAATGAGGATGGAATTGGAGTAGAAAAGAGTGAACAGAAAGTTACCCAATTGTATCAAAAGACTGTTGAACAAAACTTTGCCAAGACACATTATAACTTTGTATTTGGTCACAGCTATTATAGAAATGGAGTAACAAATGATAAGCAAAAAGCAGTTGAATTCTATCAAATGGCTGCGGAACAAGGAGATATTAAAGCACAATGTAATCTTGGTTGGTGTTATGAACATGGGGTGGTATTAATGAAAGATGAACAAAAGGCTGTTGAATTATATAAAAAAGCTGCTGAACAAGGATTTGCTAGAGCACAATGCAATCTTGGTGATTGCTATTGGAGTGGTACTGGAGTGGAAAAGAGTGAGACAAAAGCAGTTGAACTATACCAACAAGCTGCTAAACAGGAATTTGTTGAAGCACAATTTAATCTTGGTTACTGTTATTGGTGTGGGATTGGATTAGAAAAAAATAGACAGAAAGCAATTGAATTATATCATAAAGCTGCTGAAAAAGACTTTGTGGAAGCACAGTTCAACCTTGGTTATTATTATCAGAATGGAATTGAAGTAGACAAAAAGCTGTTGAATTATATAAAAAAGCAGCTGAGCAAGAATTTGTTGAAGCACAATTTAGCCTTGGTTACTGTTACCAGTATGGAATTGGAATAGAAATGGATAATGAAAAGGCAGTCGAATTGTACTATAAAGCAGCTGAACAAGAGTTTGCTATGGCACAATGTAACCTTGGTTGGTGTTATCAGAATGGGATTGGAGTAGATAAAGATGAACAGAAAGCTATTGAATTGTATATAAAAGCAGCTGAACAAGGATTTGCCAGAGCAAAATGTAATCTTGCTTGCTGTTATGAGAATGGAATTGGCACAAAAAAGAATGTACAAAAAGCAGTTGAGTTATATAAAAAAGCTGCTGAACAAGAAAACATTAGAGCACAATATTGTCTTGGTTTATGTTATGAGAATGCAATTGGAGTGGAAAAAGATGAGCAAAAAGCTGCTGTAATGTTGTATAAAAAAGCTGCTGAACAAGGGTCTGCTGAAGCACAGCTTAGCCTTGGTTTGTGTTATGAGAATGGAATTGGGGTAGAAAAAGATAAACAAAAGGCAGTTGAATTTTATCAAAAAGCAGCTGAACAAGGAATTATTAAAGCACAAGAACAGCCCAGGTCTAGTAATTTTATTAAAAATAATAACACATTAAATTTATCTTTGAGGAGACAGCTGAGCCAGATGAAGAATTTTTTCACAAAAAGGGAGTAAAGGGTATAGCCACTGTAGATACTAATACTAATACACTCTTTAATGCTTTTATCGTTTGACTTAAATTCAATTATATTTTTAGTATCAGTCATTTATACAATTCATGAGAGATATTTCATAATAATTATTTATTTCTGGTGTAAATTAATTTGATAATAAAATATTACCATATAGCTTTACCCATATTAATATGGCAATAATGATCTTTACTAGGCACACAAGTGATTTGATCACTACTTAACAAAAGTTGCAAATAAGCCTGAACACATAGATAAAAGAAGCTAGCTGCTGATCAAAACCTCCTTTATACTCTAGTACTAAGGTGCTATGGATATGGAATGGATGTTCTGACCCAAATTGCAATCTGATTCAATTCGAAATCGGGTCGACCCCAATCACAATTCGATTTGGGTTGGCCCAAATCAAAATAGGCTCAGAGTGATATTTATTCGACATAATCACATAATTTATGTATAACGGTTGGACAGATATCATCTATGTATGAACGACATTTTTTGAGAATAGTAAATTCTTTATTTCAGAAAACGAACGATATTTAATAAAAACTGACTATATGTTATTCACCTCTTACACGAACACTTTCCCGTTGAATTTGACTATGTGTTTGAGACAGTCGTATTTGGTATGCATGAAATCTGCTAGCTCAAAGGTCAGCCGTTTAGGGTTAGCATAGGTCGTCGACTTGTACAGTGCTACACGCATAAAAGTTGGAGCTCATGAAATGCCAGTATGTTATGAAAAATCGTCTGACTACCATAAATGACCGAGACGTTCAGTTAATCGTAATTTATAAATACAGCACCAGTCAACCTATAAAAGATTAACAAGTACCTTCATCACACAGAATCTTTACATAGACTTTCTAGCCACAGGCTTTAGTAATAGCTTTCGTTTCTCCCGTAATAAGCGTGTAGTAGAGTATGCGATAAGTACAATGTGTATACAACCGTTGTGTATAAATAATGTGACAACGTCGAAATAAATATCACTTTGAGCTTATTTGATCTGGCAATATGAAATTAATGTCAAGCATCGAAGCATTCGTGGAGAATTGCTATCAAAATAAGCAAGATCAAATGCCGTTAAGTTTTTAGTCCTATTAAATTGCAATATTATATATTAGTTAGATTCATAATAATGTTTGTCAAGATTAAAACATAAAAGTAGCTAACGTGTCGTTATAATTAATATCCCATTTCACAGGGAGAAGACTATAAACAATGTGCTTAGGGCAAATTCAAAAAAACTAGACAGTTTTATCAACCAACCGTCTTCATCGCCAGGCAATAAAGTGAAAGAAGCGCAGAAAATGGCAAAAGGTGTTATCGACTTCTACGCACTATTATTGTCTGATTTCTTTAATCTTTCTTCACCGTTCGAAAGGTTCACAAGAATACATTTGTTCCGCCCATTCCGACTCGGTCGCCGCTTGCTTTTTTTGACGAAAATTGTAATGGAGATGTGTGAATGTGTGAATGATATCAATGTCGCTGCTGAGGCTTCTGTTGCCTTGTCAACGCTTATGGAACAAACACGGTGGCGATTTGTAGAAGTATTATGTGATACATGGATTATGGGTATATAATTGATATTTGTATACTGTGGGACCGTCTGGTGCTCAACATAATTGGATATGATAGTTGTTTCTTACATACTTTATTTTGGGTAGATGCAAAGAACTTTTATTTGTTGGAAGACCGGACATTGGACCCAGATTACTACGATTCTGAGGGCCTTTCACGCATTCCATAAATATAATTCACGATGCGCAAATCTTATAGTAGTATAATAATAAATGACTCAAACGTTATTTCTACTGACGAATCTAATACTACCGAACGATTTATATGAAATGTACTGGTACCAAGTTGTTTGGTTCGGTTATAATTTATTAAAGCCATTCAAAAAACACGAAGGAAACAAGAAGACGTATACTTTTAATCAACACGTGTTTGTATTATGATTGGTCAAAATCCATCAGCGAGGGAAATTTTAATAATACACAGTGAAAGTCGATATAACAGACTGTTCGAGACCAGCGTTTTAATCCGGTTTATTGACGGTCCGTTATATCGATGGTCCGTTATATCGACTTCCACTGTGTACTGTTTTTGTATCAGATGAATTCTTTACTATAGCGCGAAATTCACTGTATTGAGACTTTACTATATCGAGGTTTGACTGTAATGTAACATAGATACAATTGTCTAAGTGGCCAGTTTTTTTACGTACTATATTTATAAATAGTCTCCAGTATTATTACATTTTCTTGCTTAATTTATATTTAGACAACCAACAAGTATAGATACTTTTGAGTAAAAACACATTAGCGATGTTACATAGTCACTCTCAATACAATAATCCCCGGATAAGATGTCACATTTCAAGTCAGGCTAATAAATCTCGCGATATAATTTTATAATGTGCGATTTATACCAGGCTTAGAAAAACGCAAACATCAAAACAATCATAATGCTAAAAATAAAAAGCAACTAAATTTACAATCTAACTGTAAACTGCCAAAATTACATGTCGATATTCAATAATTTTAAGAAAATAATCATCAACACGCAAATCGTGTAAATAATTACGCATTATCGTATAATGCATGCGTTGTATTTCGTCTTGGCTTGATTTCGTTCGTCAGATTCACACTCTTTGTAACGTCGGTGCAAATTATCATTATATTATTCGATTAGTTGGGAGTTACATTTTACTAACAAAATAATACTTGCAACAATTATTATTTTTATTCGGTTTGATAATGCAATAAATAACCAACAAATAGCTATAAATACTATGCATTTTCCGTCTTCTCTATTCACCATGACACAATTTATAACATTGCTTGTACTATTGTCAACATGTCGTAAGCAAGTTTTTGTTCCAGAATCTGCTCCGCTTTTAGCCTACCACTGAATCTAGAGTGGGCTATATATCACAGATCGAAATTGCTGTAGAAATAGTACTTTAAATTCGCGATCTGCAATAGTTACCTTCTCCGCCTAGTCTCCGATAATAATAACGACAAGGACATATTAATATAGTTTTTCATCTAATCGTAGTATAGCGATCTTGTTCTACCAAAAAATACTCTAGCCATATTTTGACATTTTCTTGAATACCAATATACCATATCAAGTTTATTTATTTGACAATAACATTTATCAGTCGTATAAGATTCGAGTTTCATCAATTACGATGCCAATTTTTTTCAGGGCTCGCACATTCGTCACCTTATTTCTCTGGAAATTGAAAAAGTCTTAGATGAGTACTCAGGATATCTAGTGTCTAAATAATTATTGATTGATAAATGTCGATATCACTGATAGTTTTATACTTAATAACTACATCTCTCAACTATCGCCTAGCTTGCAAGTTGAATAATAATAATTTCAAAGTAAAAACAAATATTCACTAAATCTGGCTACGTATGAAAACAAAACTTTTGCGATAATTGGAGTTTTATCACAAAAATTTCTTCCTTACCAACGCGACTTGTTTATTTTTCACCTATTCACAATTGCCTCATGGAAAATGGAAAGAAGAAAGCTAAGGCAGCTAATATAAGCAAGACACCCAGGACAACTAGTGCAAGCATCACTTCAACATCTCACATGGCTGAGACTTCTGAAACCTTTACCATGTCTGCTTCATCCTCAGACCTGCCACAGCCCATTGCCCATACATGCTTTGACCATGTTCAAACATACTGCTTATCAGCTTGTTCTCTCCATTTAGAAGTTGCAATGGCTGACCTAGTCACCCTGTTCTGTCTTGATTATGGTCAGCCAGTTGATAAAGCTTTTAGAGTTCAAATTGGGAGGACACAAGTTGAAGGAGCTCGTTATATATTAAAGACAAAAGAAAGCCATGCTTCAATGATCTTGCTACTAATTCCAACCGCCGAACAATTTGTTATCAACAATCGAGAAAAACACGGTTTAGGGTGCTCTCATCAGCTTACCTCCCCTGACAGATTTGGCAGGTAAGTAAGTTTAGGTGCTCATAAGCCCTTGCCAAATAAAGTGGAAAGATTTCTTTATTGTTTGATAAGTCATACATGTCATAGAATAAGATTGTAGTAGAGACAATAGTACGATTACTGAACTGACAATTACTATTTATGGTACCTCCCCTGCAGTGATTGCTAATTTTAGCAATTTCGATTGCCAAAATCTGATAGGGGAAGTAGCTGATGAGAGCACCCTTAATTATCAATCGAATATATCCATTTTTGTTCTGTCGGCAATAGCATTTTAAAACTTTTAAAGCACATTCCCTAATTTTATCAAAAATTGTGCTCTATATACTTAAGTAATAATTTCTTTCATATGTTCAGTACTAGTACCGACCGCAACCCATAGCTGAGAAAATTAACCCCCCTTTTTGCCGGCCGTAGTTCATTGTTTAGGGTTACCATATGCACGTGTTAAAATAGTAACAGGTGGTGTCTAATCACAGTGTGTAATATCACATTTCTTTTCATCGCCTTTGTATTGTAGCCTCGGTTACCATAGGCTACTTTCTATAAACATATGACTTGGACACCAATCTGTAACAATGTCTGCGATATCTACGATGCTATCCGTTTGTAAGTATATCTACCACCGAAGTGTATTCTGTAGATAGGTCTACAGCGTGACATTAATACAATAACTCTTCAATTTGACACTTGAGCATTCGATTGAGATACGTATAAAACATGTATCATCATAATCATTCTTGCGTATACTAGTTACTGAGTACATAAAAGCATAAGCGCAACCATACAATCGAGACAGAATAAAGAAGAATACGTGGTATACTGATAAGTTATAAGCAAACCGTATAGTTTAATGGTGCTTTTGTGAGTGTAAATAATATTTTCAAAGACTTTCATAATAAGAACCGTTTTTCATTTTTATTTGGATTAGAACCCATTGATTAATTCAATTGCAAATTGATATTGCAAATTGATATTGTCAAATCCGTCTACCGTTTAGTCTCATACTAATACACTCGGTGTCTTCGACTGTAATTGGGTCAAAAACCGTTTGGGACAATTTTATTTCGAGGGAGTGAATTAGCTGGGTGAATATTTTGATCTGCGGGTCTAATGGGCACGACATTTTCGCTGTTGTGATTGGGAACACAAAAGCCGATTATGGTCTAGTCAATGATGCATGCATAGATGATGCCATTGATTATTAACAGATTTTCGCACAGCATATCAATTTCGATTCTGTAACCCACATAGAAATACCAATCATATGGTTAGTTTGGAATGTCACCACGTATATGCTTTGTTCTCACTTACGTATTAATAATGAATTATATCTACTATTGGTATAACTGGCAGAAAAAAGGTACATTTTTAATGTCGTTCAACGTGAGCTAAAATAGAAAGGGGTTTCTTTTCTGGACAAAACGTAGTCAGAAATATTGTTTCTATAATACTTAGATTCGTTTCTTGATTCAACCGATCATTGCAGTATTATAATTACGCACATTGCTTACAAATGTCCAAAAAGGGAAAGTTCAATAGTAGATTACACAAATTCAAAAAAATATTCTCGTGATATTTCAACACCGAAAAATGCAAGTAGGCGAAGGTAAAATCATACTGTTGACTCTGCCCATAAACGATCGACTTACAGTTACCGTCTTATTAGATTGCAATACCGTTAGCTATGAAATTATACTGCAATTCAAATTATCATTCTGAAATTTAACCGTGCATTCGGTCTTTAATAGACAGTGTATAATTTGCAAACTGTGACATTCATAATATGAATTTATGCTCGACTGAACGTATTTCTTTATCACAATAACATTGTTTGTTCATCGCATTCAAAATACGAGATTGTCATACAGCGTGATACAGTGTGTTCATAGCCGGATATGTTGCAGAACAATTGTTGTCAAAATTGTATTCTGTTACTTTACAAATAACTTTGACTGACTGAACGAACGATTATTACTATTCGGATATAAAACCTGGTGGCTTTATATAGTTTATCAAACTGTTGATATATATATTAATGCTCTACATTCGCTGTTCAAGATGTAATAGCCCAAGTAATCTTTTTCCCATAACTTTCACGATCACGTTCATGCCAAGAAATTGTTCAGTGATCGACATTGATGGATGCATATAATTGCATGAGATGAACATTGTTTAATGCTTTCCCTAATGAGTAGTAAAATCTTTTGCAAAGATAAGGAACCCCGCTTGTGAATAGCAAGCGCGGACTAGTCACAAAAAGTTAAAAGAAAATTTGATTTTCGTTCGTTTTTTTTTTTGCCCGATCGACGGGATAAATCTCAAAACTTGCAAGCATGATATCATACAATGCATCATAAACACAGACTTTGTTTGGTTTTTAATAATAGTGTACAATGCATCATAGACATTGGTGTGTTTGGTGTGCCTAATACTCAAAGTTAGGCTGCAGTGTTCCATAAATATTGGATGCAGGGTGATTAAGTAACGATGGAGAAATATAAATACAGCTTTGATTCCATCATATTGTAGCTCTGCTGTGGCCTTCGAACAGTTTACTTTGTCTTATAATGTCAGAAAGTGACAATAAAGCCGCTGTACCGGTGGACACACCTCGCAACGACCAAGCTAATGTTCAGCGCGAATCAAACCGAATCAAGATCTTTCGACGCATTTTCTACTGGGCAGTTCCAATTGCTTATGTTGCATATGTGGTCTATTTGATATACAGTCTTGCAACGGATTCATATTCGTTAAATTCAGAGCATAATTTTCTGAATGAAATTGATGTTCCCGGTTGGTATTAATACTTTTTAAAGCCCACGTTATCATTAATATTAAGTCATGGTAATTGCAAAACACTAACAACACCCTCAAAATGCTTTGATTAGATATATTGATTTGTGGAACTAATGATCTGATAATATCACGCTGCGACTTTGTATGGAAGGACAGCGGCGGCAACAGCTCAAAGACTCAGCTTAATGGGTGTGGCGAATATATCCTTCCTGGTACACTAAATTTGGGTGGTCGCCTTTCGTCCTGCCGCACATTTTCAACCAACCAAACACTCAAATATGCTCATCCTTACGAGCCCGTATCTGGCTTGACAAGATTGGGCATTTATCTCCAAATTCCAAACGTTACTGCCGCAGAACAGGGTAATATTGGTATAGCTTCCCTCAATGTCGTTTTATTGCCGCCTGGATTCAATCCACTAGCAAATCCGGATCAGGTTGTTGATGAAATGGACAAAGATGTCAAGTCGGAAATGCAGCTGCAGTGGGATTTCATCGCTGGAATGGTTAATTATGTTGCCTTGGTACGTGTTTTTTTTTTTCGTTTCAACGTCGAATGAACTAGTTTATGGTTAATTTATATTATTAATTATTTTCTGATTATATTGCAGGTTAAATTCAAAATAAGCGAGTACAAGGCTATTTTGCCCGATGACGCTTCCGCCATCATGGGGTAACCATTTTTTTTATGCGATAAAGCCATTTGATTTACTCGAACCCATCTAACAGTTACTTTCTTTCTTTTTTTAGATTTGGACCAAAGTATCACATTACCCCGAAAATCCAAAATTCGGTGACATATTTTCCATTTAACCAAAATCCATACAATGTACCGGCTGGATCCAACGTCTACTTTTCCGTAGCTGCCGGAAGTTTTGTACAGGAAGGACAATCTGAGGAGCGGTAAGTTAATATTATTTGACATTACTGTTTTGTTACTTCAAAAGTATCGGTTTTGTGCGTGTGAACAGTTTATTTATATTGTAAAAAAAAAAAACACCTTAATTTCAGAACCATCACCGTTCTCGATGCTCTTGCAGCAGCTGGTGGAGCATTTGGTTAGTATATTCAAAGTGCTGAATTATCAAAGCGAACAAAAAAAAGGCAAACACTTAACCGTTTTATTTTTATGTTTTACCCAATTTATAGGTATCATTGGAGGCGCTTACGTATTATTCTTTGGGCAAGACCGTATAGAAGCATTTGGTTACGCACACAAGTTTGCGGATTCAGACAGCATTGTAGGAGCCTCGTTTTTCCGAACTGATTGCCACGCAGAGAAACATGACAGCGCTAATAGTCTGGATGCACAAGTACTGCAACTTCATAGCGATGTAAACACGATCAAGGATGTACTTAGATGCTATGTGCTAGATACATCTTATTTAGAAGAGGGACCTCAATGGTTTGCAGATACTCGAGCTAAAATAAGTCTTGTATGTCAAAAATTATGTTCATGTTGTAGAAGAAGAAATAATCAATAAATTACTTAATATTTAATTTTGAAATACGTATTCAAATATATTGTTGTTATCCGTCTCCGTTCTATAATGTAGTCTGATTCTTTTTATATTTCTCTATGTTGAATCCATATGGTTATTGTATCAAAAACAATATTGTTTCCAGAAATAGATTAGCATTTTATTTAAACTTACCGTGGTTGTAGATCCATAATGTCTGTTCTCATATTAATAAATCCAACGGGGTGTGTGAATAATAAATGATAGTAGATTCCTTTTTGATAACTTGTGTAGCATTAACCCACTTAATGGTGGTTGCTGTATTCGTTTCTCCACTCTTATTGATGCAACAGACGTTTTTCGTTAGGCTTATTTAATTTATCTTGGTCAATTAAGGAGGCCTGCCGGGTTGTGCTCTGCGGCATGCCGCTACACATAACAGATCATATTTATACGGTTTAACAAAGATGGGTTTATAATAAGTTTTCTGGAAGGGGTTTGTTTATTTACGTATAGAAAACTGGTAGTCGAACGAAATGTCAAATTACAGAATTTATATAACATCGAACGAAGAATAACGATTTGTTAAACTCATTAATAAAAAGAAAAAAATTCAGTTGTACAACTTTCTCTCCATAACGAAATGATGTTACATAATGAGTTCAGTATAACGTATAATCCGCATTTAACGTAGACAATTAGTGAACAGGAGTCAAACTTCGTTTAACCAGAGTCCATGACACTCTTACATAAAATATGCTCGACTTCAATTTTGTTCGGGATTTGTCCATAAGCCTACGCGCACAGATGATTAGTAAATGCACAGTACACGTCCCTTTGCAATTCATTGAACAACATGGGCAGCGTGCACGATTACCTACTATATTACCTAAGAAATACCCCTTAGAATTTTAAGTTACACTACATATCAAATATAAATTTTTAATTTCTTGTAGAAGTTGAGTACTCTTTTACTAAAGAATTGCTGCCATGACCGACAAGGTAAGAAGACAAGTAAAGAATTAATTATTTTTAATCGATGCTGTCTCATGATTTTATTTTTATGAAGAATGAAAACGTGAATGCGATTGGAATGGGTGCTACTTTGCATACGTTTGTTCCAACGAACCTTGTAAACCATAAAGGTTTCCCCAAGCTTCTACTCGGACTAATCGAACAAGAACATACTTCAGCAGATGCACAAATAAAAAAATTGCTTGAAGAAATTGAATATCCAGAAAATCTGTATGCATTGAAATACGTAGTCGAATGCAATGGTGCTTTGGTATCAGAAGAGCTACTGGAAAAGGCTATACAGCAATTGATTCGTAACACGTCTATTGGTATATATTCGAAAGAAACTACAATCAAATTGGAATGGCGTTTGAGAGCCATTATGGCCATTCTCGAGCAGATGTTTCAGAGAGGTTATCGGCTTGATCATCAATTACGTGGCGACATTGAAAAAGCCATTCTTATCTTCAAAAAGAACAACAAAAAAATTACAATCGTCGACAAAGATAGTATACAGAATACACGGAGAGCTGAATTTACGGAATTTGGTGCTCTGGATGATAAGAGTAATAGTCAAGGGTTTGGATGTAATTATAATAACAAATATCTTCTTAAAATTGTAAAAAATACGTTAAGCAGCCTTCAAGACGATACGAACGAACAGCAAACAAATGTAGATCGCGCCGTCGCAGTATTAAAAGCCTTGCTTGTTTCTCTTGCTGGTTTAACTCAAATTGGGATTAAAGCAACAACTGGACTTGAAGTGTCTCTTGGTAGTTTTGACTTGAAAAAAGCATGGGACCATCTTGTAGAAGCATTTCGAGTGGAACCTTCAAGGAAGTTATGGTATACAACTTGGAGAAACTTGTTATATTGCAAAAGGATTCTTGACAAATGGAGTCAAGAAAAAGATTCTGGAATTTCAACAATTTTTAAAGAAAGGCTGTTTCTTGAATTTGTTTGGTTTCATATCAGTCTGTGTTATGCTGATGATGCTACTGAGACTGAACAAGTTAGTGATATACTTTGGTTTGGCCTTCTAGATATTGTCCAACAACTTATCCCAACAACTCTTTTCCCAACTATACATGCTATTTGCTACTACATTGCATTAGACTCTCTGAACAATGCAGTCAGTGAGTTTATCCAATTTAAATCAATTGAAGTCTTGCTGAGTCTTGAAGCTAGAAACAAGGAATTGTTTGTTACAGCACCTGATGATATTGCTGGCTGTGATGAGGAATGCATACCAAGGCTGGTTGCTATTTACTATTACCTGAAAGAAAAATTAAAAATGGAATCGGAAATGCTTTTGAAATATTTACCAGCCAAAGCAGAGACAAATACCCAAGATGAGAAAGGCAAGGGAAAAGCAAAGTGTGATGAAAAAAGTCTTGCTGACTATATTACAGAAAATTTCACATGTGCAATTACTTGTGAAGCAGTTGGTGACTTGTATCAACTTAGTTGCCAACACTTTATTAGTTCCAAGGCTCTTTTACAATTAGAGAAACCAGAGTGTCCTTACTGTAGAAGCAGGATCAGGAAAAATGAAGTTTATTATTTGCCACAGCAAACAATATATAAAAACATTCAGCATTATATTGCAATGAGCCAAAATGAATATCAAGATATTAATGCTGAAGGTAACTCAGTTTCAAGAATATTTGAAGGTCATGATGATCCTAAAAAGCTAAAGAGAAAAGGCAGAGCACGAAAGTATGATACGAGGTCTACTTGGAAGTCAATATGGAAAACATTAACAGCATCAAACATAAACAAGTTACTTCAAAAAGCTAAAATTGCATATGGCAATAGGGATATGAAAAAAGCTCTGAATGTCTACACACAAATATTACAGACTGACTCTACAACTTATACTGCACTAGTTAATAGAGCATTTATCAAGTTAAAGATGAAAAATATTGAAAAGGCATTGTTTGATATTGAGACAGCAATTGAAGTAAACAGGTTTTATGATGAGGCTTGGTTTTTGAGTTTAAAGGCACATGTTAGCATGGATAATATGAAAAAGTCTGAAAATGATATTAGGCATATTAATACTCCACATTATCAAGAATTAGCATTTGATGTAATACATGATTTCTTTGCAAACAAGACTGAACAGTTTGATATGGATTGGTTTAAAGTTTTTGTAGACAGTCACCCTGCCAAGGCAATGTATGTACTATATGATGTTGAACAATGGAAAAGATTGTTTGGGCACCAGTTTAAACCAGGTGATTACACGAAATGGTACAATGTTGCTATAGATTGGTATACAACATATTGCAATGCCCCACATAATCATACAAAAACAAAGGCCTTTTTTGAAAAAGTTTGCTATATGCATAAAAGTAAGTGTTGCAAATGGATTGCATAATATTTGATTGCATACTAATATATGCTCATTATTTTTTTACAGGTTGTCTGAAAGCACATTTTACTTTTGAAAGTTATATTGGAACTATTGACAATGTCACACAGTATGTAACTTTTTATTAAAGTATTCTGTTTTGTAGTATAATATCACTAACAATTATATTTAATACTGTAATAGTAATTGGAGATGTTTGACACTTTATGGGAATAACCATGTAAATGTTTAACCACTAAGACAGCAAGATGATAGTATTAGTATGTTTACAATTTTGTGTAATACTAAATATAACCAATAATAATATGTAAATTATATATTAGTTAAGAATACCTATATTCCAGGTACCTCCAAACAAATACAAACTTAGTATTTTGTTGTGCAATTATTATAAAAGTTCATTGACATTAAATATCTCAGTAAGTATTGGATGGCCATCATTAATTACAGTTTAATTGTATAATAATATAAGCATTTAATTTTGTAGACAACAACAACTGAGCAAATACAATATAACATGGATATTGAGACGAGGCACACTAATGCTGAATATATTCTACCATGTGCAATAAACATTTTATCTGAAGGGAGTATTACTATAGAATTTGACATTACTTGTGTAAGTATTGTTATTTATTCAAAGTTAATTGTAAATTATTTTGTCAATGATTCTTATCAAAGTTTTTTTAGGCACACATAACTTTTTATTGGATCTGTCTGTATCCAGAGGAAAAGTTACCAACTATGGAAAGTACTTTAAAAATCGAAACACTTTCAACTGGTGTTAAAATTATGGATTATGAGCAATTTGATTATCAGAACAATTATTCCATACTTCCCAACATTGTACTTTAAATAGAACTATAATAAAAGAACTAGTTAAAGCATGACACACAACTATTATAAAGTTGTTTCACATCTTCAAACACATGTCGAGTAGACCTCAGCTTTGGTGCTCACAGCAGCACTGTGAAGGCTTTATAAATTAAAGAAATAGGGGATTGTCCTTTGTCGGACTAGCTTACACCTGGGAGAGCAGCGGTGTACTAGCCGTTTTGGGATTTAGTTCTTTTCCGGCGGAAGCTTTTGCTCTTCCTACTTCAAACCAATTAATGCTAGGATTTATACTCACAATCTGTAATATTGATCTTGTATACGCCGTTCCTGGATTATTGTTTAATCTCGAGATTCTCTGCGATTTCTTTGATGGGATTAATTTCAAAGCCTATCGAAACGGGTAATTGTACTATCTAATTTGTTAACAATAACCCCTTGGATGCAAAAGCACTAAATAGGATTAATCGGCAAGAATCAATTCTATTTACCGTCGGCGGGAAAAGTGATTTACACTTCACCAACGATACTAAGTATCTTTTATCAGGGAATAAACAAATAATAAAGTTTATAATTAATTCGGATTTTTATTAGAATAAACTAGATTGCCATTTTTTGTATAACGCGCGTCCCACCTTTTTTCTCATTAAACATTCGATACATCTTATTTCCAAGTAAAAGGTTGACAGTCATATTCGCTTTTCCTGAATTAGTTCGTCCACTGATCAATAAATTGAAAGGCCATTGGAGTGTTCTTTTTTTATTTGCTACACCATCTCGATATTTAATGCTAGCTCAACCAACTTCTTATTTGATCACTCTTTTAATAACTTGTGGAAGAATATCATTTACACAACGAAATAAAATTTGTAATGTTGACCCACATAGATTGTCTGAAAAATTTTTTCGGTTACGCCAGATAATCGGGAATTTACCTGCCATGTCGCAGGTCGTGCAGCTCTAATATTACCCCTTCATTGGACACTCAGATGGCTTCTCCTCCATAAATAGAAATATTATGGACTGTACAACGTGTCGGGTTGTGCGACCTGGCAGGTAAATTCCTGATAATTTACGCCAGATGCTAGCTACCAATTATTTTGCGAGGCAATGTTTGTTGTATTGGTACGTTTAACGTTTGATAATACGAAATTAGTTATCAAGGAGTAACAAGGGTGGTCTGGCAACTAATGAATAATTGGCCGAACTTGCGAGAACAAAAGTCTATAAATATGCATGCAATGGGGTCTAAACGATAAACTTCAATCTGCGATTGGCAACTTCCAGCTTTTATCAGATTTACCGTTTTACTTTTAAAAGCCTCTCAAACTTGAAATGGAGATTAAACGCTACCGCGCTAAACAGCGAGATTTGAATTCTCTTCTTCGTCATATTGTGTTTTTCTCACTCATTTCACTTGCAAGAGCGTCTATTGTCGATGACTCTTATTCGTCGCACCAAGATTTATACGACACAATTCTTAACACGCTTTTCCCAATCACCTTTGTCGTGCTGTTAAAAGTCTCGGAAAAACGTGGTGGAGGAGATAATGATGCTCGAAGTGATAAGGATGTTCGAAGTGACAATGATGCTCAAAGTTTTTCGACAAAAAATATTCTGTTGCCACTACTGGACGATGTATTGTACAATACAGTTACTTGGATCATTCCATTAACGGTGTCATTTGCCTATAACGATTCGCTGGCTGTAAAAATATTTTCAATTGTAAACATGTGTTTACATGTTATTTGTGCAATGGCTGCATTAATCGAATGGCGGAAAATTGGTGATGTCGATTATGATGTTTATGATGATATATGGACTGGCATAGGACTTTTTTTGGCGTTTTCCCCCGTTTTAGTAATTCCAATATTCTGGATTACTTACTTGGTGACCAATCACATGGTTGCTTCAATTAACTTACTATTTATTGTGTTGTTTGGGATCTCAATACCCATTGTTCTTATAATCATGTCCGATTGTGTTAAAGCTAATAAGACAACCAATACGCAAAACCATTGATCCTGATACACAGAACACCTCGTTCTTGATACACTTGCTGGGGTCATACCCCAAAATCAATTTTTCCTGTGACCCCGTTGTTATTCCGCAATATTATTGGTCTGAACAATTTTGATTAATCCCCAGTTTTATATTGGCCATTTG
>CAJVPI010000657.1:0-24200 GCA_910592345.1 Paraglomus brasilianum
CAACATGAAGAAGGCTAATACCGATGATGTTAAGTGAAAGAGAGTTAATGTTTATCATTATCTCTAGTGTGTATAAAAAAGACATATTACGGTCCGAGGCCTACGGTTGGATACAACAAAACGATTTAGAGTTTATCTCACTCAACCTCCACATACATTGTCATCGTCACCAATCTCTGGATAACGTCTCGCCTGGGTACGACTCACTTTGGGTGAATGGGAATTCCTCTTACGGGATATTCGACTGTTAACTTTCCTCAACTATTGAGAGCGTTCATAATTATTATTGCTGGATAATTCACTGAACCGGAAGCTAACTTCGATATCATTTAGGGATATCGTTAGCCTATGACAATGTTACGTTTTCTATGGGTTTACTTATATTCCGTTGCGATTAAGTTAACACTCGACGCCAAGCAAAGAGTTAATATTTAATTCGCTGAACTAAGAAAGAGTATGAAGAGTTCGATATGACGCCAAGCAAAATATCAACAACACTACGCTCGTTGGGTTAAGCTTTGTATCTTAGAAGGAATACGTAGAGAGTATCGGGAATATTCGTCTAGACATGTGGTTATCGTGACGACTCGTATACGCGGCTAATACAATTACGACTAGTATAATCGTTAATCACACAAGCCCATCATGAAGCGATGCCGAGAAGAACCCTCAGGAATAGCCCATCGCGTTCACAACTGCTGTGTGCAAAAGTCAGTGAATTACGAATGCATAATAATAAAATGTGTCTTGCATTTATTAGTACTAACCGGACTTGAACCTATTGCCGGTTCTTGGGGTTGAGAGGATAAAGAAGACATTAAATCGTACTAATTCGTAATGAATGAAGCGTCAAAGCATTAGAAATATCTTTTCTATACCCCACCACAACACTGTGACGGTGGTTTTACTCGTAAATCTCAGAATGGTACTTACATGTGATTGAGTAAGCGTGTAATGCGTGTTGCGAAAAAGGAAAAAAAGAGTTTGCGTCAAAAGTAAGAAGGGGAAGGTAAAAAAAAAGTTTGACGGCGTTAATCCTTTTATTTCGATGACGACCAACGCCACACATTCCCGCAATTCTCGTATTATGTCCCCGACAGATTTAATGATGTTCACAATACCAACCTTATGTATGCGATGAGTTGGTTCCAATCGAAAAGCTTCAGAATGTAAACTTCACCAGACCATGATTCATATCTATGCTAGTCTCATTGGGAGTCCCGTGACATTGGGCGCTCATGAAGCTATACTTAGTAAAGACAATTGAAGAAAATTGGGGCTTGGGAACTTTGCGGTACATTTTTCAAGCAATAGTAGTAATAATAGTTATAGTAATTGGTAAGCAAATATACTATAAAGGCTGTATTATACTTGACAGTTTGGCAAATTTATCGATGATCAATATTCATTTATTATTCATATCATATTACCTTGGCAAACTTTTCCCAATGTATGTAAGATTTATGTATTGGGTGTTTACCAGATATCAAGTGCTTGTCATCTATTATTATATTGTCCGACAGTGATATATATATGTATGTATGTATGTATGTATATAAAGGCGATTGCTCAAAGAGAAACTAAGCAAGATTAGATAAATTGAACAAACAAAAAAGACAACAGAAAAAACAAACAAACAAACAAAACATTTAAAATAAGTATAACCTGAAATCAGACAAACAAACTATTCAAAATGACACAAGTTTGCTTGATTTTGCTTCCAAAATTATACATGCATGGAAATAAAAAATGGTTTAAAAACAATGTTCAATGTTCATTCTCTGAAAATTAATAGTACAGCTTTCTGACTGTGAATAACGTTGATCCAAATCATCGACCATAATATAAAAATCGATGCTCATCTCCGCCTTCTTCCCTTATATCAATACTTTTTCTTTTCGATCAACCTTTGGCATGGTGAATTGAAGAATAGTAATGAAAAAATTGACTTTCTCCCCCCCTCGAGTCAGTGAATGTTCTTATATATCGCGACCCCCGTGTGAACGTCTGTTCGATTTTGAAGAGTTTGGTCAATCAACCCTCTCGAGAAATCCCGAGTCTTCAACTTACAAGGCTGAACCGCTCTATTTTGTATTTATTACTAATTGAGTTGTGTCTGTCTATACAATAGTGATCGATTCTTCATGTGCCCGCACCAAATATGACGACGCTACGAGTGATGTTAATGTCCGTTGCTTTCTTTTCGCTCTTCCGTAGTCGATGAAGATGATGTATATAAATCGGCATCGGTGGGGAACGTAGACTTTAGCCGATCGATCAGCAAATCTCTAAAGTTCTAAGAGATGAAGAGAACGAGCGAACGTACATATTCTGTGAGTGTGAATCAAAACATGGTTGAGAGTGAAACATCAAACCCCCAACTTATTCCGATACTTACGTGTATTGCTTCTGTCTTGCTATGTGCTTGCTGGTCTTCTGTAAACACTTCTCGAACATACTCATTCATAAAACTATCTGGATTACCTCCATCACATAGACATCTAGCAATAGCCAACACGTGTGAATAAATAATATATATATGCGCCTTAATACAAGCATACGATAAATATATTTGATAATCATACTCGATAGCCTCCATTGGAACCTCGATATTTATACTGTCTTTTATTTTGTCGATTTCCTTTATACACTCTAGAATCTGTTCACTGCGTATGGACGATCCGTAAGAACAAGAATGAGTATACTCTGCATAATACAGTGCTTTCTGCTTGTTTAATTTCGTCACCATTTCCACTCGACTACTCCGATCTATATCTTGACCACTTGAATCGCTTTCTTTATTACTTACGCATACTGGACAATCAGCTCAACGCTATCAGTTTGCATATCGTAAACGGTAATAATCATATTCCATAGAGAATTTATCAGTTGGGTAAGCATATGTTCTAGAGCCTGCAGTGAGTTAGATTCGCCGTTAAGACGCTGCGTCTCTGAATCAACAGTCGTTGCCATCATCGTTATGCCCATGAGTAAGTTGGGGGGTTTTATATTCGGTAAAGTATGGGTGGTGTAGATTGAAGTAGGGATAGTGAAGGTGGAGAGTGTAAACACGTGGTAAATATGCGGGACGTGTTGAATGATTGGGTGGAATAACGGCAGGATCGAACAATGGAGCTTTTTCATTTTGTCACTTCAATAGGGAAATTTTATTTTGCAAATTACCTTTTATGGACATGACGTTAAATAATTGACAAATAGGGTGTTTTGTATTGTATAATGTATCTACCCGATAATAAATACAATAACTGTTCTTCAAGTTCTTGATTTATTGTTCAATGTTCGATTATATTACTCTACGGTTATCAGAGAATCAAGGTTTCAATTTTCGGTACCTGGATTACATTCAAAAACCAGGGCAATATACTGACTGTATGTCACGTACTTGCTATAATATTTGAAACGTGCCTAACCATTTCTACTATTAGCGGTAGGGATAGCAAATTCATTAAAAAGATGTATGCTGCGTATATTCAGCTTTCATAATTTCGTTTCCTGTCGCGTCGATTCGCCTATCGTGGACAGATAGTCAATACAAAGAGAAGACTCTATCTTCAACCAAACTCCCCACTCATTCACCTACCTGCAACATTCCCAACTCTGTTTCCATTCATATCTGCTGCTGCAACCCTTCTCCAACTCTTACTCTCTCCATGCTGCCTGCTCTGACCGCCTCTGCCTTCGACATCCGCTTTCCCAGACATTGACTGTCTCGCCACGGATGCAACTGGTGCTCCTGCACTACTGCTCCCATCACCGCGTCTCTCGGATAGAACATGATGCATCTGAGTACGAATACTATGACAGGTAATTTTCAGAGACTGAATCTCTTCTTGTAATTTCGATACCTCTGACGCCAAGGCATGGTTCTGTCTGAGTTCCAGATCGGCAAGACTACGACTCAGTGTCTCAATATCGTTCTTTAATCGTTCGTTCTCGGCCACTAATCTTTCCCTCGGTATCACAAGATCCTCTCCTTCCTTGCCTCCCAATCCGATAAACAATTCCGGAAACATTTCTCTTAATCCATCCCATAACCTCTCGGTTTCGTTTCGTATTCTTTCGATCGCAATGCTCAGTTCCGTTCTTAATTGCATGTTTTCTTGCTCTAATGTGTCCATACGCCGTTTATATGTCGAGAATATGTCTTTGAGTGGTTCGAACGGACATTTGGGGAGATGTATAGAAGAGAGTTCACGACGAGGACCCATCCACAGACAACCAAATTCAGAATGTAAGCACGGTGTATCCATATCTGGACAGTTAACGAGATGATCTGAATGAGCAGCAAGCGTATAAGACCGTGAGCAATGAGGACATGTCATCGATTTAGCTGGACAGGTTGCACGGTGGGACTAACAGAAATAAATGAAAAAGAAGGGTGTAAGAACGTACGGTAGAAAATGTCAAGCACGGAAATAATTATTACTTTAGCATACATAGTCTCACGTCATTTGATTAATCACTCTTATAGTTTCACATCGCCTTACCTCCACCCCACTCAATTTGACATCAGAATTGCAGTTTTCACACATTACGACTCTTTCTCTACAGTTTTCCATGTGACTGTCAAACTCTTTCTTGAGCACCATCTCTTTACACTCTTCGTTTCCGCATTCTATTCTCACATATTCGCATTCTTCTTTCAGATGGTGTTCTAACAATTGTCGTTGTTCTTTTCGATCACAACCATCATCAACGTTCGGACAGTATACGTAGAGCTCATTTACCATGGTCTGTATCAGTTTGGCGGCGGGATTTGGTGGCGATGTTAGAGGAGAACGATCTACCGGACAAGACGCTTTGCGAACAAGTGCTTTGGAGATACAAGTAGAACAAAATGTGTGGCTGGTATATTGTGTGTTATGAGTGTTTATGAACGATAAAGAAGGTAACAATTATTTGTGGAGTAGAACAAGTGTAGGTAGCTTTAGAACACTTACTCACACGGCTCCACCACGACAGGATCAACGAATGGTGCACAACATATGCAACATATGAGATTAGAATTCACCGGCTCAACATAGCTCAGAGAGTGCAAGTCTATTGTCATTCGTGTTGAATCAGTCGAGTCCTCGTTATTGCTGTTATCAGTATCGTTATTTCTGTCACTACTAGATTCCATTCTGCAAATAAGTTGTGGGTGAGAAGAACTGATCAGCTGGTTATAGTCAAAAAGTGTCCCTATAATCATAATCCACAAGCCACATCTAGTTCAATCATTGTGGCACATACCTAAAAATATTAATGATTATCATGCAATGAATGGGAGTGATCAATTCTTAATCGCACAATTAATCGTTTTAATGCATTGATTGATATCAATATGTTGTATAAAAGCCAGAAAATATCAAATTAATTCGCTCACAGTTGTTTTCAATAACTAGCTCACAACGGCTTCGCATTGAATTTACTAAATTATTTAAGACGGATTCCGGAATGCCTCTGTCATAAACTCTTATAAATCATTCTCAACAATAGCTCATAAGTACCATAAGATACGTCGATGTTATCATGGTTGAGTTTATTAACAAAAGAACGTAATGATATTGATGTATTTCGGCGTACAGTTTGGCCGATAGATTTCGCCATATTGGCCGTTATTTTTTTCGGACAACCGTTACCGCCTCTATGCTCCAGAGTACCAGTTTTCTAAGCCTTTCAACGTTGTTGAGACTGATAGCTTTGTGTTTCTTGCTAACTCAGGCACAGAACAGACACCTTCATTCCAATAATGTAATAAAGTGTGCATCTCTCGCATCAGAATCATATCTCCACGCGTCAAACATTTGCAGCTTTAATGTTGGGTGGATATCCCGGTATATGTGAATAAACTAGTTCTATTATTAAACCCATACATTATAAAAAACGTGTTATGAACCAAGAAGTCGACTTGCATACGGTTCAAGAATATAAAAGACTAATTTTTTACTTCATTGACTGAGAAACTCGGGTTAAGCAGACAGACAAACATTTATACATTCACAAATAATAATTCTCAGTTAATTGAATCATTAAAAATGTTGTGCAAAGAATACTTTTATTGTTTTGATGGCTTTAATAAGTTGATTTTGTAGCAACTAACATTTTCTAAGTTGGGGCCAATTGATTGTCGTTGCAGGAAAGTCTGGCTTTAATTTAGTCAATTCGGTTTTTAAATAATAATCTCCGCTTTAGTCAGTTCGGTCTTATTGCCTCACACTCCAAGCCAGTACCTCCTCGTGCCCTCGATGACAAAGCCTTTGCAGCATACAAAAAGCTTGCTGGTGCAATCGCGTTCATTCAGGTTTTACAGACGCAAATTTTGATGGCTTGAAAATACCATTTGTGCGCCACTGGATAATATTTATTATCAGAACTCGTTTCCGCTTCTTTATAAGCTATGGCGTTTGCGTGTCGGCTATTATATTTAATATGATGACTTTGTAATACTTGTAAATACGTATTAGTATGATAGTGCATTGTCAATGTCGGTTATCGGTTTTTGATAAAACTTTCCTTGTGATTCACTGTTTTGTTATGGATATAATAATAACCTGCTTTAAACTTTGTGGAAATCAGATGTCTCTGTCGATAAAACTTAATCAGTGTTTGAGCTGAAAGTGCCTGTTTAACCAATGCTAATATCCAGGTACTACTGTTACAGTGTATGAAGTATTTAATGGAAACTCGAAAGAGAAAATATTCTGTCAGTATTCACGCAAATCGTACATTAAAACAAGGCTTGGGTTTGATAATATGACTTATCATTATATTAATATCTCTGTGTTAAATAATAATCACAAATGAATGCTATATTTAGATACTGCCTAATACTAAACTGTGTGGAGCATAAAATCCATTTGCTTGAATAAAGCTACGCTGTCCAAAGATTCTAGTCAATGATTTAATGTAAAAGTTGGCAGCATGCAAACAAGAAACCATTCACGAATAAAACTTATAACAAATCAACAATATACGTCTATTATAGAAATAAACCTAAATCGCCATCAAGCCATTCGTCTTTAATTAGATTCACACTTGTGCCTTTTCGCCCATACACTCTAGTCAGAACTTCCTTTCTCTCTTATGCGGTATACTTTTCCGCCACCTTTTGCTCAATCGCGTTCCTTGGAGCCCGACACCCAGTCCATTTTTCAAACTGCCATACTCCTTGTTCAACAATCACCTGTACACCCTCCACGCCGATCCATCTGTCATTCCCAAAACTCTCAGCGACTTGAAGTAACTTTGTCTTGCGTGACTTATAAGCCATCTCAACTATCACGCCCATTTTATTCTTAGTAATCTCGGTAAATTTGAGTATTTCCTTTGGTATCTCGACATCAGCCGTAGCTGGAATTGTCGATACGATAATTTGAGGGGGAGACGAGAGGGGCTCGGAGAGACTGGGAATAACAGTAATCCCGTAATCGGACGGGAACGATGCAGCAAGAGACTGTGCATTGGCAAGCGTGCGATTGAAGAGATAGATCGGTGAAATTCCTAATTGGTGAAGTGCATAAAGCGCCGCGCGTGACGTACCACCCGCCCCAATGACAAGACCAGCACTTTCTTGGTAGCTGCTGTTTGAGTCTCCAAGCGCACGTTCGATACTATACATAATGCCCAGCCAGTCTGTATTATCTCCTACGAGTCGTCTCTTGTTATCCTTGTCTCTGACGGCTATTACAGTATTAACAGCTCCGATTTGCCTTGCAGATTCACTTACTTCGTCTAGATACTTCAATACACCGATTTTATATGGAATAGTAACAGATGCACCGCCAAAGTCCTCACTTTCGATAATAGGCTCGATACCAACAATATTATCTGTCTCAAATAAATGGTATTGATGAGGAAGACCCAAAACTGCAAAGCCCGTGTTATGAATAGTAGGAGACATTGAGTATTTGATTGGGGTGCCAAACAAATAGTAATTACGCTTAGGAAGTATTCCAAGTAAGTGCCGAGCGCTATGTATTTCGTGAACGGATACTTGACCGGGTGCAGCCGCGACAGGAAGTAAAGGATGAGTGACCGGAGTGAGCGTATTATTCAATATTCTCGACAATTGTCCATTTGCCTTCATATTAATGGCGATTATAGGTTTACTATCGCTTGGGAGTGATGCGACAAACTCGTATAGAGCAAAGTTATCATTCAGTTCATTTGCGACACCAATGATCTTGATTATATCTCCGCAGTCGTTTGCTGTCTTGTATACCTCTTTAACTTCATCCCCGTTCCATTTCATTCGTCCGCTAATATCATGCCATGATGCTATGATCTTGGTATGTCCCTTTGATCGAATGAGTTTGGTAACAAGATCGCGTGACGTTCCGATTTCAACGTCGACATATTCACATCCCCATTTCAATGCATAATGAAGAAGATCAAACATTTCTTTTTCTTTATTATCAGGAAACTTTCCCCCCTGCGACTGGGATCGAACGGTGAATATGATAGGAAGATGAGTGTGTCTTCGCAGTAAATACAATTGCTGAGCGACATAATCGACCGGCGGATGATACGAGGATGAATTGGAGCTGGATTGGTCGGAAAGTAAATCTACGCGTAATTCTACTGCATCTATACCATGCATTATGGTAGTAAAATGTTCAAGCGCTACGGTAAGGTCAGGATAAGTCAATGATAGGAAGAAACTTCTCTTTCCGTCTGTCACTTGATTAGTGTCTTCCCCAGCAAGAAACTTGATAAATCTGATAAAATCCGCTTCCACCCTTTTCCATTTTTCAAGATCTATAACATTACTTGTAACAAGATCATTGCTTATAGTAATATTCATACAATTGAATTCATAATTAGAATTCTCTTCGTACAGGATTTTACGTCTATTCCACACGTTGCGTATATCTTCACCCCATGCGGGCCGGCTATTGTCCTCATTCAGATAATTGATTACTTCTTCAATGTCGCGTACAATATGTACAACCTTCCCACCTTCATCGATGAACTTTTTCAAAAGTATTCTATTCACTTCTCTCTCAACAACCCCTCCACCACAGGCGATAATATAATCAGTCGGATATTGACTTAATAGAGTCGACAAATGTTCTGACTCTTTGGTACGGAATGCATCCCATCCGTTAGTACTTACATAATCATCGATGGTTGTGTTCAGACTCTGTTCCAAGTAGACGTCAGCATCGATAAATTTCCGCTTAAGAACATTGGATGCAAGTTTACCAAGGGTAGTTTTACCAGCGCCTCTCATTCCAATCAATACAATAGTAGTATTATGTTTTCCAGGTGTGGTGTTCTTACGCTTGCGTCCAATTTCAAAAAGAGCTGTCAAACTGTTCTTGTTGCCTGCTTCGATATCAACTCCTTGCAACTCGATATTCAGTTTCCTTTCTAACGTATCCCACCACTGAGGCCATGTCTTCTCAACACATTTTTTCTCATTAATTACAGCTCCACCTGGAATCACACAGGCAAGCACGCTAAAACTCATTGCTATTCTATGGTCGTCATAACAATTCACACCATCGGCCAGAGATTTGAGAGCTGAAATATCAGCGCCATGAATCTCAATTCCGTCCGGTAGTTCGCTTGCTTGTACCCCAAATTTAGAAAGTTCTTGGACCATAGCAGCAATACGATTACATTCTTTTACCCGCTGGTTGGCTATACCCGTTATGCGAGTTACTCTTTCATTATTAGAGTCGCGTTTGGCGACTGCCGCTAAAACCGATGCTGTCAGAAAAGCATCCGTCATTGATTCCATATTTATCGTAGGTATCGGAGATAGGCTGCCAATGGGTGGACCTTCTACCGTTGTACTCGTATCCGTCTGAACGACGTTACAGCCCATTGGTTTTAACACTTTAACCGCAAACGCGGCATCTCCTTGTAACGATGACGTGCCAATGTTGGATATGGTGCATTTCGTGCCAGTAATAGCTGCGATTGCCAATGGATATGTAGCCGAACTAGCATCGGATTCAACCACATACACTTCTGGATTACGATAACAACTTTTTGGAATTTTATAAACGTTGTCATTCAATCGTTCTGTCTCGATGCCAAACGACTTCATCATAGCAATAGTCATATCTATATACTGCTGAGAAATCACTTGTCCACCAGTTAATTGAAGAGTAACGGGCTCATTTGCGTATGGAGCGCACATCAAAATAGATGAGACGTATTGAGAAGACAGAGACGCAGACAAACTGACATGTCCACCTCGGAAACCAATGGATGAAGGAGTGATTGCGAGCGGTAGACATCCTTCGTTCTCGATATATTTAATATCACAACCATTCTCTCTTAATGTATTTACAAGTGGTCCGATGGGTCTTTGCTTCATTCTATCGTTGCCAGTTAGAACAGTGTGTTTATTCTGTTCAGTTAATTTGCTTGGTTGCACTAGCGTACAAACAGAGGCAAGGAATCTGGATGCAGTTCCGGCATTACCCAAGTACAACTCGGTGTTCGGAACTTGCAATATCCCCCCTCCTCCGGTAACTACTAGTGTCTCACCATCATCTTCCCATTCAAACTTGGCACCGCCTAGTTTCTGTAACGCGTTCAACATTACCTGGGTATCGTCGGAATGCAACAGGCCTTTGAGTCGACAAACTCCAGCACCAAGTGCAGCTAACACTAATGCACGATTGGAAATGGATTTTGATCCTGGAGTAACCAGAGTAATATCGCGAACAGATGGAAAAGATGATTCATGGACAGGTTTGACTTTCATAGCTGGTGATAAGACCAATCGGATTACTTCATCGGAAACTATAGTTGCCTTTTTTTCCAACGTTTTCCCTATTCCCGTCAATATGACAACCTTCTTCTTATCTCCTTGGTTCTTCTTGTCGACTTTCATGATGTCCAATAGCTTATCCACAGCACAATGTTTTGATCCCACCAAATCTTTCACTTTCTTGTCATCCAACGAAACTGGTAATCCATAGCTTTGCAGACATCTATACAATCTACCAACAGCCACTTGATTGAGATAACCGAGGTTTCTGGCTATTTCGACTTCTTTGATCATACCAATTGATACGCATTCGCCATGGAGTAGTTCAGGAGATAGGATGGCTTCTATCGCATGTCCAATAGTATGACCAAAATTGAGAATACCGCGAAGACCAGATTCACGTTCATCATGCGTAACTACATATGCCTTGACTTTTACGGCCTCGTATAAGACGGAAAGAAGCAGAGATTGAGAGGAAGTTCTGGTCGATAGATTACAGCCTAATCCAAAAGGGGAAAAAGTTTGATCGATCGAAACTTAGTGTCTTGAACAACATATTTACGTATATAGTGAGTGCTTTCCACTATACATCATAAGAACGAATATACATTAAAAATTTCGAGTCGAACCGAAGAATCAAATCATACCTTGATACTCGACTCCTCCGTCTTTGTTTGTGGCAGCATTTTGAATCTCTTGCTCTCCATTTTCCAACATAACAAAAAACTTCTCATCCCAAAATGCAGCCGTTTTGATTATTTCTGCCATTCCATTTGCAAACTGTCTTTTCGGTAATGTATCCAAGTATGCTAGATCGATGAACACCCTTTTCGGTTGCCAGAAGGCTCCAATCAGATTCTTCCCGTGTGGAGTATCTATAGCAGTTTTACCACCGACTGATGAATCGGCCATCGCCAACAGAGACGTGGGTATCTGAACAAAGGATACGCCACGCATAAATGTAGCAGCAACATAACCAACAAGGTCGCCTATAACACCTCCACCCAAGGCCATTATACATGTGTCACGTGTACAGCATTGAGAGAGAAGATAGTCTTCGATCTGTGCCTTGACAACGCGCGACTTTGATTGTTCACCGGGAGGAATTACATACGTAATCAGCCGAGGTTTAGTAGGTATAGATTTGTTGGAAAATAGTTCATCCGATATGATGTCAAAGCGAGAGGTTATGGTTTGCATGTAAAGGGGAGCAATATTTTTGTCTGTGATAATTGCATATGATAAAGACGGGATATTAGTTAAAATATCTCGGATCATATAATCGGTCAGATGGAAACCAAAGATAATGGAATCTTTGTCTAGAACCGAGACCTTCAATACGTCTGGTTCTGGATAAGGATTCGAGGAAGACATGTTCGACAGAGTGATGTCTGTAATGATAGCGATCAAAATGATGCAAAGTCAAGTATCGAAGTGGTCATGAAATTGATAATCAATTTACCTGCCAGCCCGACACGTCGTACAGCCCATGATATTCTTATTTATGGATGAGCGTCCAATGAAAGGAATAATATTTGAGCCTGTACGACTTGGCAGGCTGGTGTGACCTGGCAGTTAATATGAAATTGACATATTAATATTAATTAATTTTATGATAGATAATCAATCTGACTAGGAATAGAAGTCAAAATGATAAACCAAGCCACAACTATCAATCTGACCAGGAATGGAAGTCAAAATGATAAACCAAGATGATAGAAGTTTAGAAAAAGTGCCCAAGCGTGCCAAACAACGCGCCTATACAGCTATCTCATCAAGACCAATCATTTTATTTATTATTAAATCGTGATGCCAAGAATACCAGTTGATGTAGGCCCATATGTCGTATGTAAATCCCGTTTAGGGTCCCTAAAAACCGCATTTATATTACAGTCAACTCTGTCTATACTAATACCGGGTTCGTCTTATACCGGTCCAATTTCGCTGCACCAAAAAAATATATATTAATCCCCTTATAACGGCTGAATCATATACCGGTTCTCGTTATGACGGGCCAAAAACCGCCAAACCACTCACGCCGGTATAGACTGTACGTAATAGTAAATCCCATCCGTCCAGGGTCCTCAAAACCGCATTTACATATGTAAATTTACATAGTGACGTGATTTACATATCCTTAATACAGTCAAGACTGTATATAATGATACTCCCGTTAGGTCACACTTTCA
The DNA here is from genome assembly GCA_910592345.1 of Paraglomus brasilianum. Taxonomy (NCBI): domain Eukaryota; kingdom Fungi; phylum Glomeromycota; class Glomeromycetes; order Paraglomerales; family Paraglomeraceae; genus Paraglomus; species Paraglomus brasilianum. The sequence goes on from CAJVPI010000657.1 coordinate 12,922, forward strand.
TTGTTATAGCGAGTTATCGTTAATGCCAGGAATTCTATTTATAGCGATAACATAATAATTACGAAAAAAATATCGTTACGCAAGATATTCGGTTTTATTGAAAAAAAGATTCGGTGATACTTACTACAAAGTACATTCAGATAACAAAACCGTCTAGCATTGACTGTTTCTTATTATTGACGTGGTGCGTTAGCACTTGTTTCGTAAGGAGCGTACTGTTGATACAGTACTTGCATCGCAATTAAAACCTGCGGGTGGATAAACGAGAAAATTGAACACATTATCCAAGCTTTCTAACACGTTCTTTATGGAAACAGTCGTTCGGCAAGCTCTCCCTGGGCTTACTAGAGAGTTTAACACAAACATCCTTTTTTTGTGCAAAGTTCAAAAATGTTCTCAAACTTTTTGGGTGTTTTCGCTGGTAGTTTGTTTATTGAGTAACATTTGTTTAGTATAAGGCATTGAAAATCTGAAATTCGGGGAAATGAATATTATTATTATATGTAATACTAATACTCGAAATTCGTACAGTTCATGGGTGGATGTCACACAAACATATCGGTATAAAAGTGTATTGCTACAATAATTGGTACATCGTATACGTAATAACGAGGTTTTAATAGTAAAATCGGTATACCCAGGTGAAATTAAATAAGAATGTTTTGGTAATGACAAATTTCATCGTTAGATCCAGTTATCGTTATATACAGATATTGTTATATCCAGTCTTGGCTGTATTTACATTCAGATCATAATCAGCACATTTTGTGTTGACAATAAAATAAACTTGAATTATCAGGAATTATGGACAGAACTGAACATCCAATGAAAGTTGAGCCTGTCCAACGTGCGGTATAATTCTTGACAGTGATGGATAATACTGACTTTGTCGAACGTGAGAAGAGACAAAAGTCAGCCCCCAAAGCAGTATTCCCCGGAAACAGATAATCTTATTCGATAACCATGATTATGCGAGTATTATTTTACTAGACAGCTTCTCAGTAAAGAGAATTACGTATACTCAACGTGCGAGTGAGTGAATTAGTATAATTGCCTCACAAATCACTTAATGTATTGACTAGAAATTGTATATACAGTAAGAGAGATAAGCAGAGTGGTCTTAATTTTTACCAATAAGTTGTCAGGGCATATTGATATATATTCTTAAAAGTGGCTATATAAAATTTAAAAGCGTCACCACCAAAACTTGCATTAGTCAACGTCTTATCAATCAAATATCGTAAAAGCATATTCATTGTGATTGATATGTTAAAAGTCCCTCCAAATGTTCTGGCAAATGTTATATTGTAACCCACAAGAAATTCGATTGATAAGTGTGTATTCGCTCTTTTCTGCCGTGAAGTCTTAAAACCTATAACTCAATAAATAATGCCATTTTAATTTCAGAAAAGAAAAAAATACCGATTATGTTTTGTAATGGTACTGATGAAGGTTTAGTTCCTTTTTGACGAAATGCCTGCTAAAATACTAAAATTATGTAGAATCATTAATTGCTTATCGTTTAAATTACGGTGCACTTCTCTTTCTTGCCTTAATCGTTTCGTTGACTTTGTGGTTGATTATGCTAATTTTGTCTGATAAAGGTTATTATACTTTTTGTTAAGCCATTATTAAACCTTTTCATACAAGCCATGAACGCACAACAAACAATCTCATCTCAGAACGTGGGAATACCCGTACAATTAGACAATTATATTGTATGAACGTAATCTGTTTACACTGGAAAATGAGTCGAGCCTTATCCAGATTCATTAATTATCTGTGCTTTACATCATTCGTATAATATTAAAATATTTGTATGGCCCAACCTATAGACGCTATGTATGCTCCTGACCGTAACTCCCAACCACATATGTCTAGCAGATAATTATGACTCTCTTTTCTCTTTGTACTGTACTATACAGACTAATGCAACGTATAGTGCCATTTATACCATGAACCCTAAAAGAGAGTTTATTTGCAAATTAATGCAACCTCTGAATTTGGATGCGAGAGGGCTAGACAATAAGACGTTGAGTTGATACTCTCTATTGAAATGTCATATTGTGTGAAGGAGCTCTAAGTAAAGGCACAGAAGGGATATAAAGTACACAAACAAATGTATTATGAAAACGCTTTCATCGATTGTAAAACTTGGTGTGAGACTTTAAAAGACCTGTCTCTTTTAAACAGAGTCATCTGGAATCGCGGAATAAGCGGTTAGGACGTTGGAAACTTTTTGTTCCTCTGGAAATATAACTGGCTTACCCACCATGAAATGACCATTGTGTTTGTTTTGGAGAAGCTTTTGCTGTTCTCACATAATGAATGTTATCAGGCGGTGGTTCCTAATAAATATAAAAAGACATGAACTTAATGGCCTTTTCGTTCTACTGACTACTCTTCATTTTGCATTCTCATACCTTCTTAGTGCAGCTTGATAGCATCGACTGTATTGATAGACAGACCGATCTGACGCTTAAAACAGGGCTCCATTGGTTGTACAAGACATTTAGGCATATGTGCCCATTACTTAATCATCGACCATAAACCATCGTAAGCTTGCTGTCACGACTATACTGCCAGATTTAACAGTTACATACAGAAGCTTTGATTTACCTGTAGATCTACAATAGAATGAATAAAGCCTTTAACGCTAAAACTAACGATAAGAATAGTGGCAATGAAAAGCTTAGCTTACGTGGGGGTGTATCGGCACATTATTTATGAATACAACCTATAGTCAAGGAAGTTAGTAACGGTAAGCCATTGGAAGCCATTCGCGATGAGTGATACGTATTTCGCTTACTTCTGGAGATTCCATTGGATAATTAGGCGTAAATCGAAACTATTATATACAAAACAAGCATAAGAATCGGGTTTTTAACTACGTAGGTGAAAGCATAATCTGGGACAGTAAATATATGTGAGATTCAATACCTCCAGAGTAAACCTCTCTCCTGCATAGAGCGTTCCTTCTACTCCGTCCAGAGTGAGTTTCCAACTGCAGAAGTGAAAATAAATGTCAACGATAACAAGTATGTCAATATCAAGAGTCTTAGAGTTAGTCTTAGTTACCTTTTAAAGGTCTCCGCCTCAATAACTTCTATTCCGGAAGACGGATTAAGTTTCAGGTCTATTGACAAATACTGGTTAGTCTGATTAGCGTTTCGACCGTTAATACGACGGTCAAAAGTGTCTGCATCGGTATAATATTATTTACCCATTAGCTCTTTGGAGAGTCGTCTTGCAAATAGTGACATTATGGTTTAGACGTGGTTTATAGAGAACAGGAAGGATGGAGACAAATTCGGTTATATTGCACAAAGTTTCAAGGGGCACTGACGAAGATTTTGGGGATGCGATTTAGGGGCCTAAATCTTAATTTGTGCTTGTACATCATAATAATTATAATGCTGTGTTTCGGGATTGTCACATTAGAATAATCTCTTGCACCAATAAACTACATGATTTATGTGATAACGTCGAAAAAATATGTGACAATCTTGAAACGGTTGACCCATTCTCAGAACCGGTCAAACCCCAGAATGGGTCCTAACAATAATAATAGTAACACGCGATAATAAGTATTTAAGCTTAGGATTGGATGCATGAAATAACAACAGAATTTTTACGTAAAATGGTCACAAGTTGGATAATAACTGTCTCGTAAAGTATGAGGAATTGGATTTTACGAAAAATATACGTAAATTGTCTCACAAAAAAGCAACAAAAAAAAACAAACTTTATTTTTAAATTTATTGTATAGCCAAACTATTGTGGGCCTTCAACTAGTACCTTTATCTTCAGACGGCTGTTGCAAACTTTCAATCAATACTACGGCTCTTAACTGCCCCCGCATACCAATTTACAATATTATTTATTGAGCTCTTCTTTCAGTCAAAAAAAAAAACACACACAAAAGTGAACATCAATCGACATACTCTTTTTTAAGCAAATATAGTATTGTATGTGCTCTAACTCAAAAAATAAATAAATAAAGTTTTAGGACTAATATTGAGCGTAATCTAATGATATAGAAAAAGCCGTAAAAGTCGAGGTTTAAATATATTATACCAATTAGATTACTTCTATAAAACACGGCCTACGGGGCGTTTATTGCTCAGTATCCAATGCATGTGCCGAACGACAAAGACAGAAGATGTAAAATAATTGATTGATTAATTAAATAAACATTTGATTTACACGTTGGACAGCGGTACTTGTATCATGTGTTGACTAACCGCAGTAGAAGTTTAACCAAATTCTTGTGAGTACAAATTATCTATAAAAAAAAAGAATTCATGTTGATAACAGGTTTTCGAACGTATTACATTATTATTATGCGCAGTACTAGTAAATTAATAAATATATAAATGACATTTCAAATTCCATATAGCGTTAATATAGAAAATATTGTATTATGCTTCTCCAAGTCTTCTTGAGGCGCAGCATACATTATTCTAGTAATTGGATAAAAATTCTCATTCATAATATGAAAAACAAAAACCGTTCTTTCTCTTGCACAGAATAAATTACACCATCCTTAAAATAAGTTTTTTGTCATTAGGCATATAAAAAAACTCGTATAAGCAAATACTTCTGTTCGTTCTGCCCTCGCTGCTTCCAAGTAGAATAGCATTATAATTCACGTGTCGTTTATTGTACAGTCAAACCTCTTTATACCGATACAGTCGTTTACTAATTATGATATAAGATTTTCTTCGGCTATACTGATAAACTGGCTATACCGATAGAAATGACGCGTGCCACTCGTATCGGTATAAAGAGGGTTGACTGTACAATGTGTTCTCTTGGGGCTTGCTTGACTCTTTCAGTAATCCGGGTAATGCTTTCTCTTTAAATTTAGTCGATAGAACGTCACCCTCATGGCAGTGAATTGGCTAGCCTTGTAGGGAATGTAATGATACCATCGGTCTCAAAACTTAGAAAGTCTTCTCAAGCATTCCTATTGCGCAAATTTATTTTGCTAACGAACTATAATCGCACGAGACCTTGTTCACTCTGCTAAGCGAGCATAATAAAGCAAACACGAGTATGTAGCCATTGCATGTTTCGTTAATATAAGCATCTATTGCTTATCGCAAAACTCGTAGCTAGAGCAGCTGAGGATAAATAACAAATATTCACATAAGACCATATCATACCATCAATAATCAATCACTGTTGAAGGGCTTGGCGCTAAATTATGGTTGGAGCAGATATAAACACTTCGCACGCTAACATTTCACAAAAGCAGGAATCCCATAGTTTGCAAATTTCATGTGATTTTATTTATTGTCAGATAGTTATCTTCACCAAAAAGGAAGAGTGGACAACAGACGCCACACGTTGTATTTCATTTCAAGATGCATTCAGATCAAGCCTTTTACTTGTATAGATAACGCTGGCTGTGATAGCGGCAAACTCTCATTTTGAATATCTATCGTCTCGGAGTTCATGTGATAGATCTACCAGACAATGATCATGCACGACCATGTGCTACTTAACTCCTTCGAATAGAGTCTTTCTCATCAATCGAACTTCTTGTCAATCGAACTTCTCTCATTATCAAGCATGTCAATCTCTAGTATAGCGGACCTAGATTCTCGGAGAGCCTCCGAAGATATGGGGTCCTTTGCACTAAGACCAAGTTATAAGCAAAAGTACGTATACATTTACTAAAAAGATTTGGGTCTGACACCGAATCTGAAGCGTTTTAAAAGGTGATATTAATGGGAAGCTACAAACAATCATCTAGTTACAAGAGTGCAACACGACGTCAATGTCACAGTCAGACATAAGACACATTAACCTACTTTTGTTGCACGATTTTTAGATTTAGACCCAATAAAGCCCAAGAGATTATGCAGAAGATTCTTCACGACAGACTCAACTCTGCCATGTATCATAAAGATCAGGCGCCTGGGTGGGCTACTGAGATCGCTGAGGAGATCAAGAAGGAGTTGCTGGGTGTGTTTCTGTATTGATATGTTATATAAGACTATATAAAACTATTATGCTTACTGATGTGATGGATTTATACAGATTTAAAGTTGCATCGATATAAATATGTCGTGAATGTAACAATAATGAGTAAGGTGGGTGAAGGTGCAAGGTAAGACAACCAAATGTAGCGAAGTAATGGCTTGATTGAGTGGAGAAAAGCTTTTAATATTCAATTGCAATTATGTGCCAGGATGCAGTGCAAATGTTATTGGGACGCGGAAACAGATAGTATGGCAACAGAAAGTTTTTCTAACGTGGGTATAATATATACATATTATATGCTGAAAGCTCCCGATAATAAGATCCGTTACTGATTATTATCCACATCACAATAGGATTCACTTGTATGCGTAGCGGTCGCATTTGCTGTCTACTTCTACTAAAAGTAGAGTACACCGCAAAAGAATGTAGAGAATTCAGAGATAATTCTATCAGAGTCCTAACCAATGGTTACGTTGTATGGTTAGTAGCGGGCATCCGCTGCAAGAATCATTCGACATTAGTGGTACTATTAGGAGCTGTATTTAGTTGATCTTGTAACTGAACAACATAGAGGATTGTATTATTAATTATACAACTTGTTTTGTTATAATCGTATTACGGGCTAGGTTATTGATAATGGATCTGTTTTCGTACACTTTACATCACTATCGCTTCCGCCATGCATGGTGTCGGATTTTACTTGGCCTTTATCCATTTACCCAATTTTCTACTTGTATACCGGATACTTTTTGATAACCCGGCGGTTAATATACCTTTGACGCTTTGTGTAATCGCTGGTCTACGTACAGTCTCTTTGAGAGCTTTAAACGGAATCAAGACAGATTAGATAGATATAACAAGCTCAGCTTTGTGCAATGTGCAAAGTTGTAATGAATTTACCTGTCACGATATATTGCCGATACTCTGGAGCAGCTGCTATGCTTCTATACAATTCAGAGTTATCTATGATGGAAAGTAATTTCCGTATACAGTCAATACATCTATGACTAAATGCACAGTTGCAGATACCATCGAACAAACCTGATGGCAACGCTTGGCCCTTCTTCACTAAAGCCATCCTGTGCTCTTCTTTGAGTTTCGCTCGCAAAGCTCTTGGCAAGTTCTGTATCAATTGGGATCGAGCACGTATGCTGTCATCTTGCTGAAACCAATAGTATTTATTAATATGAGTAAAAATTCAGAATGTTATCCAAGGGATTGTCATGCACATGTGTACCTGTAATTTGTGATACCTAACAAATCCAACATTGGGCATACCGTCTATTAGCCCGCCATATAACAACCGGAAATGGTGCATTTGGTCGCTGACAATGTTTTCCAGCTTTTTTGGATTTTCACCGACAACTGATCGAAAATCACCTAAACTCAGAAACAGGACGAATGTCAGTAGCATTCGACATTTGTTTATTTGCTCGATCATCCGCTTCATGTCCAGTCAAGATTATTAAGCTGACCTATAAATGATATACCGGATATTGCCAAATACAGTTGCTTCTCAGAAAACTCTTTGGGTAGCAAGAGTAAGGCAGTCCTCAAGGCATTAGCCAAGTTGACTTGATTAGCTAAACGTACTCTGGCATCATCTCTCAGTATTTTAACCTACAGAAAGTTATTTAGTTATTGAGATCAGTTATCGAAGTTGACATTGTTATGTAAGCATACGAGAGATAAGAGAATACACACGCCCCAAGCAATTGGCAATGACATGAAAGCTTAAATACCGGTTTATGCATACGGCCAGCCACGTATAGAGTTTCCCAATCTAAAAGATCTTTACAAATAGTGTCAATGGATACTACGCCATACTTGATTGTCTTTCAAGGAAATAATTGGTATATTAGTACGCAGTGATATACATAAAAAGAGGAGTACATCTAAGAAAAATTTAAATAAATGTGCAGGTATCATCGCAAATAGTATATAATCAGTACAGATAATCTATATAGAGAACAACGTGTACGAAGTGATTGTCAATATATTACCATTCCGTCTATTTCAATAAATGGATTAAAGTATATCCCCGCACCAAAGTTTTCTTGGATAGAGGCCAATGCACGACTTCCCAGCGATCCCACAAGGGAATAGTGATCCCTATGTTGATTCCGGTTGAGGGAGTGCCAGTGCTGAGTATAGTTGACGCCAAAAATAAAATCTATCATCGGCTTTGACTATTAAATGAGGATTTTAGCAAGAGTAATGAAGTTAACTTGAATCAGGCACCTACTCAGCAAAGAAATCTTTACCTTGGAATCATAACCCTTCTGAGGAAAAACACCGCTTCCGTAGGCCAGTGCATATTGTATTGGTGCATCAAAATGAAGCAGAACCTTTTTCAGTTGTTCTTTGACATCCCCATCGATGGGTATATGCTGATTTTTTCCGAAACTAGGGGGTAGTCGTAAAGGCCTTTGCGCAATTTGTCCATAGTCCTGATGATGCAATATGCTGGGAATGAAATGTCTATTGTAAATGCGATTTGTGTAGTTGTGTCTGATATTTGAATTTATAGAGGTTAGTGAATAGATAATGTGTCTAGGTGAGCATCTGACGGTGGTGGGAACAGACTTCATTATTTGATCAAATCCTATACAAGTTCTACGTATTAATCATCATAGGAAAGCTTCCATGCATGCATGCAAAAGGTAGATCATGAATGATGATCGATTTTTCAAACTTTATATTATTATTATTAGTATACTACTTTATTGATGAACTACGTCATCATAAATTGATCATAGTATACTATTCATAATCCCATTAATATTAAAACCAAAAACATTAGATTTCCAGCCGACAGAAGAATCATACGGAATCAAGACATTAATTTCGATTGCAATGTCGAAGGAAAGTAAAAAAAAAAAGTATATACACGAAATCAGAATGACGCCGCTGCAGAAAAAGATATAATTATCTTGATTGTATAAATTGTTGTAGGTATAAATTTGTTAAATTGTAGAACATACATGTTTTGTGATGCAGTACATAAAACGATACATGTTAAACAACAAAAAGGTCCGAGCATAGTCTTAGCTCAGACCCCATAAATTTAATGTTAAAGAAGGCTTTATGTTGTTTGATCAGACAGGTGAGTCACATGATAAATTCTTCCTTCGCAGGCAGGTGCTGCGCTGCAGAAAAATCAGTGACAGTACAAAACGCTATAATTGGCATAATTAATTGTTCTTCCATAATTAGACAAAAGAGCGTTTGAATTTTTCAGTGACGTTCAAAGATATATAAGTAGCTCTTTTCCGTTTATGTTGTGAATATTAATACGAATAAAATAATACTACCGATCTTAGTAGTATTCTCCCAAAATCCTTAAATCATCTATATACATCTTTCATCATCGAAATAATTGATTATTAGACCGGACACTCCAAATAAACGGCTCACTTAATCTGTAACGGAATAGCATCGATTTGATCAAGCTAGCAAGCTGTCCGCTGATCAATTACGTGAATAATGGAACGAGAGTTCATAATTAATTATCGAGACGATTAATGTTTAATTAGTTTAGTAGAGACAAGTGACGGATACCGACTAGTCGACAAGCAAATCGAAGATAGCCCTGTTTAATTTTAAAATGGTATTATTCCCCTTCGATTCTTTAATAGAATAATTGTTGTTATTATTTTATTAGAGGTACCCTTATTTGTATAGGGAGTGAGAAGCGCGCATAAATAATTGATAAGGACACTTGTAGGCTTAATTCAGTCTTAATTGTACAACTATTGTAGTAAGGGCGAAGTACGAGCTACATCCCCGGTCGGCAAACACAAGATAAATCACTCTCTCAAACCCCATTTTATTTCCGATCACAACAATGTCTATTTAAAATAGACAAAGTATATTTGTCTCCAAAAGTGGGTTGTATTTTGATGATTTCATAATTTTTCAAGTTGCATATATTAATATGACCATGAGGGCTAATAAGGATGCCTGAAACATGGATCAATACATAGAAGTCTATGTTTGATATGTTTTTACTTTATTTTCATCAATGCAAGCACTTTTGTAAGTTCATAATAATGACCTTTACCATCTGGGAACAAATCAGGAAATAATAATAGCTCTAATTCTAGGTCATTAAATTCAAGTGAAAGAGTACAGTGACACCACAACCCCATAAGTGCAATCCCCCTCTAAATGCAACACTTTGCCTGGTCCCAAGCATGGGGCTTAGTGAATAAGTGCAACCCCCGCCCTAATGGATTTATTTCTCTAAGTGCAAATCACGTGATTACCATAATGTTATTTACACAATGAATGTAGCAATAGTACAAAATCTGTTTCAATCACAATTTGCTATAGATCCAGTTTTACGTGTGAGAAAGAATTCTTTGTAAAGCATTGCTATTTTCTTTTTTCAGTGTTCGAGTTTGATCCCGCTTTAAAACAGCAGATTGATTATATTGTTACTAGCAGAAGATATCGTTTCCTCAAAGTGACAATATCATTTCTTTATTTAGTGGAGAACACAATGAAGAAACTGACGATGATAGTAATAAAATCCCAATAGTGAGGCTCATGAGGCACTAAAAAGTTTAGAAAACATAAAGACATTTCTAATTCAACAAAAGGAAGCCAGTAGATATTTAAAAGCTGTTATTAGTTTGGGAAAATTCACAATTCTTAGTTAACAATTAGGGATATTTATAGTCAAACTTTTATGTAAAGTTAGCTGGTAAGGTTTAATAAAGAAAAATCTGTAAACCATTAAAATGTCTTTCTAATATGGAAACCCCATAAATGCAATGCATCACTGTAGTTTCATTAGAATTTTGCCATGATATGTGTATAATGGAAATCTTCTGGCATAACCAAATCTCATTCCTGATTGGGAAAGGTTGAGAGTTTGCTGAAAGTAATAACAAGTATTGTACCAATGGCTGTATTAGTATATAACAGTTGTGCCGACCAAGCCACTTAGCAGCTGCAAAAATATTTGGAGTAAGTATAAGCAGGCCAGGTCTCTTCTTCATTTATAGATAAAAAAGCACCAACAACTTCAGAACAAAGCTTTAAAGCATGAAAATTTTACATCACCAATAAACTTACAATATTCTGAACATGGATTGCTGTCTGTACTTCTTCCAAGTACAAGGGAACAATGCAAGAACACTGGAGAAAGAAATCTCTTTTGCATTAAAAAGATATGCTCAATTTAGAAGGTATATGTATGTTACAGCCCATTCTGAGAATTAGCCCATTCTAAGAATGGGCCAGCCCGTTCTAGGATTCCGAAATGGGCCAGCCCATTTCAA
>CAJVPI010000658.1:0-24180 GCA_910592345.1 Paraglomus brasilianum
CACACCATGTACAGATTCCGTTTGGAAACCTATTTCGAAGCGCACCATGCACAAGTTCCGTCTGGAAACCTATTTCGAAGTGCACCATGTACAGGTTCCGTCTGGAAACTTATTTCGGACGCACCATGCACAAGTTCCGTCTGGAAACCTATTTCGAAGTGCACCATGCACAAGTTCCGTCTGGAAACTTATTTCGAAGCGCACCATGTACAAGCTCCGTCTGGAAACTTATTTCGGAGCGTATCATGTACAAGTTCCGTCCGGAAACTTATTTCGGAGTGCACCACGCCCGCATTTTTGCACAACCAGTGCTGAAGAAAAGAATTATAAGCAACATTAAAACGCTAACAGCTCCGTTTATCAGAAAAAATCCGGAACTGTACGCGATCAAGACAGTGTTCAACAATTCCAACTGGCTCTTTTAAGTAACTGCCAGTTATACTGTAAAAGGCTGAATTCGACTTTTATGACACTCGCAACTCCCCAATCTTATGGAAGTCATTGTTCTAATTAATGTTTCTTGAAGAAGTTTCGGGAATGTTAAAGGAATTTAAAAATAGTATTAGTAAAAAATACTCATAAACAAGCGGTTCAAAATAAACATTCTTTTTACATTTTACATTGCTCAAATCGACCTAAAATTGGCCAATTTTTGTAGTTGCCGATTTTCTTTTCGTTTTTAAAAATAAAACAAATAAATTACTGAAGCGTAAAATTTATCTATAGGATTATCCGTATATGAAATAATAATCACAATGGTTCTACTGAATATGGAAAAACAATACGTTCTTGGAGACAGGTTGCAATTGTGGTTGCTCAAAAAAGAAAAACGCCGAATTACGTGAGTCTCTAAATTTGAGCAAAATATATTTTTAATAGTCCAGCTAAGCAATAGATGCTGGAGAAATAACTGCCAGCCGACATCTTAAAAGAAAACGCGTGTTAATAAGAGAGCTTTTATTGTTGAGATTGCAATACGTCGCTTTGTTGGAATTAGTCGCACTCGTTTAGAAAACATCTGGCAACGAATAGTATAATACAACGCGTTCATGGTAACATAAACGAATGCCGCGATAAAAGATTATGCTGAAATTTATGGATTACCAAGCCCAGTAGAAACATCATCGACCGAATTATTTAATCGCTTACACTCTTGCCAGCCGAAACGAGTTACAAGTCGGTCTATCGGGATTTTATTGCAGGTCTCGAAAACGATAGCGCGTTGAATATGATACGTTCCGCAAGTTATAGCACCAACTATATCCAAATTATGAGCCCAAGAACGGATTTATGTCAACGTTTTCAGAACGGCTTACAGATAACGCTCGCAAGGAAGTTGAAGCAAATGATTTGTTGAAGAAAAAAAAAAATACAAAGAACATCTAGTTAGTTAAGGCTAAATTAGAAACAAAAAACAGAGAAAATTGGTAGATAAGCATTTTATAACAAGAGGTAAAGGTAGCGTTGACGCTACTGCTCATACAGTTATGATTGAGCACAAACGTTCATGTACCCCATTCCGTAAGTAAGATCTATTGTCTTAGTCCGCGTAAAGTGCATTTATTTGGTACACAGTACAAAATTAAGCAGTACGCGAACAAGTTAATTATACGAAATATAATATGTATACCCACAAAATATTACTAGTAAAACATGTGGAATGTCTGACTTTTCAAAAATCTCTTTTGCTCATGTGTACTATACGAAGAATAATATATTTTTTTTGTATACTAATTTATTGCGCTTTTCGAAAAATGAACAACAATTATATAACTCAGTAGCTCGACGAAGTGTGAGTATACGTGCTATACATATATAATTACAGATTTTCATATCGTAATTTAAAGACAGAAACTTCAACTTGCTACAGCTTTATAGCGATAAATTTATTGTTAATTCGAAAAGCACAATAAATTAGCTTCAAAAAATATATATTATCCTTCGTATAGTACACATGAGCAAAAAAGTCAGACAATCCACATGTTTTACTAGTAATATTTCGTGGTGATCACTCACTTCTGGCAGGGTACTTGTCTGTCAATAAAATCGAAAATGGAATTGTAATATCGATGGATAAACAAAAGGCTGTTGAATGGTAAAAGAATACTAGTTCTTAATTGCAGCTTGCTCTGCTGGATTACTCTTACAAACCTGCAGATTTATCGTATTACCTAATGCGTTTGGTCACAAATGGCGAGCATCTTTTTCCAAACCCTTTCCCTCAACGCATATCCAGGTTAAAATTAAGGCCTTTCGCGGGTGTCCTTTTTTGCTTCTTGTCCATACAAAGTTAATTACGAAAAGTTTTTGGCTCAACAAGTCAATAAATTAATGGAAATCTAGCGCTAGTATTGCACGGTCGTAATTATAAATTTTTATTTGAAATAAAAAACCAACTTTGGACCTTATTTCATCAGTTGTCTAAATGGTTAACGTTTATTTAATGTAGCGTGTCATGATGGGTAGAATGATAAATTAGTAAGAAACCCAATCTTTTGTTTTGACACTAGATGAGTCTCGCTAAAGAACTCATTCGGTAAAAAAAAACTAGTTAGACACAAAAACACAACAATCGCAAAAATAGTACTATAAATCAGTAAAATATTCTCAGTAAAAGAAGAGCGTCCACGAAACGTATATCGTAACTTGTTATTATCTGCCCAACCAAATTCAAGCTGTGATTGCTGCAAGTGAAGGAAATACTAATAAATCAAATTTGTTTAGGTTTAAAAAATAAAGTGTGCAATACTTCCATATGCGCAGAAGCAAGAAAATTGGATTTCTTACCAATTTTTTATTCTGTTCATCATGACACGCTATATTAAATAAAAGTTAATATTTCATTTAGACAACCGATGAAGTAGGCGTTAGTTTTTTTATTTCATATAAAAGATTTATAGAATTAAATAACTTACGACAATGAAATACTTTGTCATCACTCTCCACCCCTCCTGTATACATGCAAGATTAGGGCAATTGCAATTAACTGGAGAGGTCCCTACAATTATTAAGCGGACTCATTCACTATAACGGTTGTAAGGAAACTCTTAAAAAGGCGCGCCGAAAATATCTGCTTACGGAAGTTAAAGTAACACCCAGCCAGGTCACCTATCGATGCGAAATTAATTTATTTAAATAGTTAGCACAACATACAAGTGAGCGTTTATACCTTAGCCATAAAGGATATAAAGAGCCTTCAAGAATTAGCTACGCTCCCCCAGGTGACCGTATGTAACAGTAGGATGGTTATATCACCAGTATTATTTATTTTTGAAGTCGCGTTTTTTTTTTGACAGTACGAGACTTGTTACCAGATGGCAGAGAATAATTCCGGTTGGAGAAAGTTGTTTATTACAACAAATGCTTGTCAACAATATGTGGGCACTATCATCTTCTTTTCACAATAAAATGGTATTGACAAGAGGCATCTAGCTAACTGCCAGTTTAGTTCAGGAGAGCTGAAGGTCAGATTAATTAATTATGCTAGCAACATTTGTTTACATATTATTCCCTCATTGTCAATAGAAACAAATTTTGATTAAATTATATTACTGAGCTGAATTTAGTTTCTCGTGTTCATGGATCCGTCGTAGTCTGCTCCGGAAAGAATATCACATTAATAAAGGTTTTCGGCAAGTGAACGTAGGCAAATCCCCAAGAGTGCCGTTAAATTCGAACGTCTTGAACATTCACGCGAATCTGCATAGGTTTGGGTAGTTAGGAAAAAAGGTGGGCCTTTCTGTTGATAATTAGAGACAAAAGTAGTCATTAGCCATTTTATACCGAAAAGTCGATAGAATAAGTAACAAATAATGCTGTTACGTATTAACATACCCGTGAGGCACTATATAACCAATATATAGGACAGAGGTTTGAGCAAGATGTATTTCCTATTTCCTATCGCATCTGAATATTAGAAAGGTCCTAATAATTGATAAACCAACACCTGAAATGCGAAAGACATGTAAACGTTCGAGTAAAAAAATAATTGTTCGGAAGCCGACTGCAAATGTTAAACTGCAATAAGATAATAGTAAAACTCTTAGGATAATCGGAAATCTTACTTGGAGTTGGAGTTTTGCGTTCTTTTATTGTCTACACACACCTACGACTGAACGCTAAAGGTGTACCTTACTTGGAGTTGGCCCCACTTGCAAGAAACTGTTTAATTGGAAACCCAAGCCAAAAAAGAAATTTGCGAGCTTGGAGAAACGATAAATTTCTAAAAGAGTGTGTAGAATTTAGGGAAATAATACAAGAGATTATACGGAGAAGGATGCTGAACAATGAATATTGCAATGGTTGAGAGACTGGAAAAAGCGATTAGCATTAAGGGAGAGAAATAAGTACTATTATCAATAGACTCTCTCTTACCAGACTTAAGCAATGGAACAGAAAGATACTATAATAAAATAGTTTAAATACCTCGTGTTTTGAAAGAAATAATGTTGAATAGTCATTTAAATGTCTACTGTTCCTTTTGACATTAGGCTGTCCTATATTGAATTAACAAACCGACCGGAGAAAAGGTCCTCAATCGCGATATGGATGTGTTGATGCACTGTGACAACTTCACTAATCGCACCGTTTATCATACGGGTCATATTCCAAGACACGTTTCCATCGACGACATATGCGCATAGAATATCATGTACGGTATCAACTCGTCAATGCAGAACCTCTTTCGAAAAAGTCAACATATAACCTCGAACATGAAAAGTGAGCGTCTCGTTGATATAAAGATTTTGTCACAAGAAAGTCGGCAGTTTGCACTCGTGATGTAAGTAATGGGGGGCGTCGGGTAAGATCTCGAAAGAATCTGTCATTGCTTGAATGGTGGAAACGATCGCGTAAGGTCGCAAGCTCTGGATGTGGACGACAAATAAAAAGAACAACACAAGCCGTAAGCTGTTATTAGATAATTAAAGATTGGGTATTTTATTGATTTCAATTTCCCTAGCTGCTCTTTCTGCTTCTACGGGGTGAATACTCGTGTTCATATGTCGGCATAGCAAACACTATTTGGCATATTCTCAAAACATGCTGACCCTGAATATGGCGCAAGACGCTGGTGCCCGACTTCGATATTAACAAGTGAAACACTTGCAAAACAGACTATCCTAAAGTGAGCAGGAAGCTAGTTCAAATTCATCAGGAGGGGCATACACACATGCAAAAAAAATGCAAAAAAAGAAAAAGAAAAAGATAAGTCAGTTTTGTGATTAATAGATGATAACCAAATAACCAGTATAACTGTTTCAGAAAATTCTAAATAACATTCTATTTTATCCGCCAACATACGTCTATAGTAAGGATCTAAGCACAATGTGTGTTCAACTGATTGCTCACAAACTTGTTTTTCCTAGAAGCACAGAATTCGGATGCAGCACGCAAAGTTCGGCAACGCCCTCGTCAAGAAAGGAAAGGGCTGAAGGGGGAGAAGAGAGTGTCATGATGAATGATATGACAAAGATGTTCGACAATTAGCCACTCTTCCTTATCTAGTGTCATAGACCGTCTGGAAGCACCACAACTGTATGCATGTGGACTATAAAATAACACAGTAATAAATATTATTATAAATAATTGAATGCACTTGATATTGCTAAACACTGTGAAATGATAATGCATATACGTGCGTTTGAAATTATGTAATTGAATGACATGCCTGCAGCCTCCGACATATCACATCAATTTAATTGATCTATTGCTTTTTCTAAAACAGAGACCTAAGATGGCAAATTACTTATTTCGTTAGACGTGATGCGATATGCACAAGCTGCATACCATACAGATTATCTCTTTGACCGCTTACTAAAGATCTGTTGATAAGTAATACCCACCTTGTCCTTTGATTCGTACATGTTCACCCCCCAACAACAGGCGTAGACGGGGCATAGCAATCTAAAATAGTCGGGAGTTGTTAATATTGTTGTTACAGGTGTTGGACGTTTGGTTACATTATGATTGATAAATAAACTGTACAAGCTTATATAATAATAAAGACTGTTCTATTAACAATAACCTCGCACTTACCTATGTAAATAACAGCTATAGTAGCATTATTAAGCATTGCCTGGCAATCACCGAGAGAGTGTTCACTATAGAACAGACAAAAAACATTGTGTGAGAAAGGGAGGGAGAGCGTGTCATTATCAATGGCCCAATCAACATGTTTGAATAAATTACATTAATAGACCACATAGTGACTATCAGTAAATTAAACAAGTATTGAATCACATATAATACAACCTCACCTGTAAATAATGCATCCTCGAGGTCAAACAAGTACTGTGAAAGACGAATCTGGAGAATTTTTTCGTTCTTTTGATTCAAATCACGTGGGGAACGTCTTTTTTGATTACAAATTGTGAAAGTGAGTACTACCTCTTGATGCAGCGGGTTTCGGATAATATGCGTGTGCAGCTGATCGCCTAGTCATATATACTATTCCGCCCCCATCTCTTATTTTGTGATCCTCAAAGTGCTCCATCAAACCATATAATCATTCCTTTAAACGCAACAAAACGAGTTATAGCAATACTTGTTTCTATCATTCCGTTGTTCCTTCCCCTGACCAATCCATTCATTTAAATCAATCACACAAACCTTAACCTTACTTAGTGACCAATGTTTAAACCTTATATCTGCATACACACCCCCCGATTACTCGAACACCCTTATTTTCCGGCATTCCATATTTTACAATGCAGGTGCGACCGAAAATCCGTTCCAGACATCATCCCGAATACATTATAGACAATTGTACGAATAATCAATATGTGATCGGAATAATGACAATATTGTTAATATTATCATGTTGACAATGTTTGTAACAACAATGACATTGTTAATTTACAGTTTCCAATAAAACTCAAGTTCTGAATGATCATAAGTTGTTTTCTCGGTGGTTAGTTATGAGGAAAAGCTGTTACCGTATATGGACATCAAGGATCGTCTGATCTTCGTCTACCAACAGAAAGTGTTCAACTATGCAGGATGTAAGCCGTGGATTTGGGTCTTTAGATGTGTATGCGCAGAAATTGGTCCAAGATTCTAGGGTGAGCAGAATACAGATGAGGGACAGTTTGATAATCTGACATTAGACAAGTCACTGTGATATGGAAGAGGGAGTAAAGAAGTATGTAATGCATCAGCATATGTATGAATGTGTGAATATGTAATCAAAAATGTAAACCTTGTTCGAATCAGATGATACCCGTTGACAAATGTTGACGATTGTTTCTTTAACCGATGCATATGATGACTGTAAAATAAAATGATTAGCAAAATGCATCTACGGCGACCATTTTTAACCCATTCTCGTCTATTTACTAGGAATCTCACATTGACCATACCGTTAGGATATAGAACCAGCACGCTATGTCACATGGTCTGCAGGTAGCACATAGCCCGTGATTCCATTGTTATCATGTGATAAATCTCTCTCTGGGTTTGAGCCTTTTGGGGAAGTGGGTGGGGGGAAAAAGAAAGCGTAAATGATAAAGCGGAATATAGAAGGGGAAGAGTGTGTTCCTTTTGAATTGACTCATACTCTATGACGCGACCAGTGTTCGACTGTTCTCTAAAGGGTAACGGAATGGTGATTTATCATTAACGACGCTTTTGTTTTCCAAGCGTTTCGAGTGTTCTTCATATTCCTTTCCTTTCCTTTCCTTTTTTTTATTTTTATTTTTATTTTACCACTGTATATTACGAGTAAAACAGAAACGTCAAAAGATGAATACAAAACATTAATGCAAAAAAGATGTTAGATACGAATGACAACTTAATGTAGCTTTTGCAAGTCCACGAACCTTGCTTGGTCACTCACTCTCTCGACAGATCATCTCTCACATAATCACGGAAAAAACCAGTCTCACCAATCTCGTTGAAAAAAAACCTCAATCGACCACATCCCCACATATCCTCTTTTCTCTTTTTGGAGCATGACACTATTACTTGAAAAGTTTTTTTTTTCCACTTGCTTCCTCAACCCCTTATTGGTGCATCACGTGTGGTATCAATGGTCGAAGAAAAGAGCGAGGATGCTAAGGTCATTTATTATATATATTGCAGGTCTATGTATAGAATGGGGTTATGTAACATGACATGTAGACGATACATTCGGCATTTCGAATGTAAGACCGAGTTTACAATGAGGCAAGGGTAAATTGGGTTTGATCGGCTAGATTTTTTTGGAATTCTGAGCTTGAATATATTTATTTTTACCTTTTGCCTTTTTGCCTTCTTGTCTTATTGGCTTTGCCTTTTTGAATGATGAAGATGAACAAACGCATCAGGGTTACGATAATAGAATTTCGATCACGAAATCTGTGCAATTTCTTTTTTCCTCTCGCCACACTTATTCGTCATATTTGTTTGTTTATCCATTGTTTTGAATGGATCTTTCTAATCTCGATGGGAAGTCAATCTTATGAATACACGCATTTTCCTTTCGCGGGCAATTTGTTATTATGTTCTGATTAGTGCTGATCCACAAAGGTAGTCTTGGATAGTATTGTTCGAAATCTGGCGATCCCTGTGGAGTGGAATTTTGCGTAATGTTTCATCATGAGGACAGCAAGATCGCGCCGGTTTCGTGATTGGAATCGGCTGGATTAATTAGGAATGAGCGGGATTAACGGAGCGCTTTTTTATCTTGCTAGATCAGGTGGTCTAGGCTATTGATGCATGTAATAATAAATAATAATAATAAATAATAATAAATAATAATAATAATAATAATAATAATAAATAATAAATAATGTAATGCTTAGTATTCTTCGTCATACCCATTCGAATTTCCATGTTATATCAACATGCTGAACATGCTGTGTAGGGCCCCCTTTGTCATAGATGCATCAGCATGCGACGTTTCTTTGTTGTATATTGGGCGTAAATGTTGATAAAGTATGCGTAAAAGGCAGACACTCTGGATAAGCGTAAATTAGGCTTTAATGTCAAGTACCCACAAGCCACTCTGCCATTGTGAATATATATTAACGAGTGACATTCTAAGATCCAATAAAATAATCACCACCATTGTACCGGGTACAATAAAGTCGGTCTTGTTGGACTGAGAATACAAACGGAACACTCTCCCCGTGGGAAAATGAACCCATCCCGAACTGGAGGGGGGCGCTGATAGGGGTGTGCGAAGAAGGGGAGAGTCCTTTTACAAACTGCAGGGGAAAAATTTTTTTTCTTTTTTTTTTCCTCGTTTTTTTTTTCCGCTTAACAGGCCGTCTTCTTTTCTTCTTTACGAGACGAGAGAGTGGCGTAGCGAAGATACAAAATGTTGTGATGTGCATTTGTACTTCACTGGTGTCCGATGCATCGGCTCGTGTGGATTTATTCAGGTTGATGCAGCAAGAAAAGTAAGAATTGACGAAGGACAATACGGAAAATAAGTAGTAAGATATAAAGAGATACACAAACACAAGAACATATGACGAGAGAATGAACATTCAAGAGGCAATGTGTCTTTGTGATGGATGCGTATCTGTGTTTCGTGAGTAACAATGTAATAATAATAATAATTTGCATGTATATAACAAATATTTCATGTATTGATCATTATGGCAAAACATGGACATATACGACATTAATTATTACCATTATTGTCACTGTTATTACTATATACTGATGGTGCAAGAGTGGACTGGATTCGAAACAGGTGAAATCGTATATCTATTCGTATAACTATTCATGTATCTAGCATGTACGTATATCCATTCATATATCTATCATGTACGTATAACTATTCATGTATCTATCGATGTATCTATTTGATGTATTTATCATGTACGTATATCCATTCATTCATATATATCTATTGATGCTAACATAGACAAACGACATGAAAAAGAGAGAATGGGGAACAGGGATGGAATATGTATATTACGATTGGTTGTAGATGACTGATGATTACGATAAAGCGGATACGATAAATTAACTGATAAATTGATCCGAGACATCATATTTCAAAATTGCAAGCGAATATACTATACTACTATTATACCGGTTACATTTAAATTGTACGATATACTAAATATTTGTCCCATATAATATTATATATTACATTACATTACATTATCCAATGTACAACACCGAATCTGATTGTTCAGTCAACTCGATTCCATTACTCGATCCCAATCCTTGTGCATATTGTGGTTCGATCGGCATCAATTGAATCCACGAAACGTCATCACCGCACTGCAAGTCGACGCCCAAGTCGCATGCAAACTTGAGGCTCTCTCCCGTCTGTTTTTTTGCTCTATCTAAGCCCATTCCATCCCATTCCACCCCATCCCATCTCGTCCACATCAAAGTCATTTCATCATCGCGCATGAATCTGCTAATTTACTAGCACGCTATCCCCCATTGTTATCTACCTCAAATACACGTGCTCATGATACAACACGACTAATTCAATTATCGCACAAGCTAACGCTAATGTTATTGGAACAATGATGAACAAAAGACACAACAGCTCACCCCACACACAACACTCCCATCTGCATACAGACGCCCAACAAAAAAATGCCGTTATCACTATATTCGGACATCATTTAGCTCATTTTTCTTCTTATTTAGAATACTTAACTTCATATTATATTTATCTGCTTACCTATTCAAAACAAACACATCCATCTATATCTACAAACTTCTTTATTCCTTATCTAACAATAGCATGGATTTCCTTGTATTCCTTTACTCCTTTAACACACCGCCCCCCCTCCTCCATCTCTCCTAATCTCCCACTAAATACCGTTTGATGTGTGTTTGACAGGTATTTATGATATTACTTACTGTAAAACACAATTCAATAACACCCACTACAGCCCATACACATCAAGTTAACTTACCTCATGTTGTGTACTTCCCTCCCTCCCAAATAAAACAATTCTTAACGCACCTTCTCAATCTTGTACCCTCCACACAAGAATATCCTTAGCATAACCTTCCCCATTAGGGTACCGTGAGATTGGTTGCTATTTTTTTAAGTTACTCAATAACGAAATATATTTATATTCTTAACCTATATCTATTGACAAGAACTCCCGATCATCTCTATATTTGTGATATACACATTCAGCTTCTAATAAGCCCAAAGTGACATCATTGTATTATCATTGTATTATTCAACTCTATCTTTTTTTCAAAACTGTGAATCACGTGTATTTTCGTTCTATTTGCGC
Organism: Paraglomus brasilianum; assembly: GCA_910592345.1. Taxonomy (NCBI): domain Eukaryota; kingdom Fungi; phylum Glomeromycota; class Glomeromycetes; order Paraglomerales; family Paraglomeraceae; genus Paraglomus; species Paraglomus brasilianum. The sequence continues at coordinate 11,205 of CAJVPI010000658.1, forward strand.
ATGACTTATAAAAAACGAAAAACAATGACCACCCCCCCAATTTCTTTTCTCCATCGCTTTGTGCTGTTTTATCCCCTTCGGTCCTCTGCTTTATCGAAGTGCGTGTCTTTGCTTCTGGCTTCACCGAAGGAATTAGCTCCTTGCTCACTGTCTTCACGCCGAACCCCGGTCCACCCCTTCTGGCGTTATGCACACGGCCTGTCCCTTACTTCAATAGAAAAGTTGCCCTTTGGACGATCAATACTTTCTTTCCAATATCTCATTAACAACACCATTTGCTCATGTCGCATGATATTAATAACATCGAGGGCAGGCACAGACTCGGTTCGAACTTACAATCTCATAGAAGTCTTAACGACGACAACTCTACTACTCAAACTTCCAATTGGCTCAAAGAACAAGAAGTAATTCCGTCGTTTAGTACATGGAATTCTTATCCCGAAGATCAAATTCTTCATCATAACCCGCCGCCCTCTTATGATAGACAAATTCATGCTCCCCTCGTTTTCAAAACTTTTAGTCCGCAAGGCGGTGAATCTTCTCGTTCAAACCCAAATTGTTCCAATTATCCTTCTTCGTCTTCTTCGTATACAAATATTCACAACCTGTCCGAAGACCAAGTCATCCGAGTCGTGGAAGTGCTTGGGAAAATCTTAGATGACGTCAAGGTTGACATCCAGGGAACAGTAATAAACTCGACGGGTATGTGTGAACTACAATTTATCAATAATTGCACTTGATACTTGTATCGCATAACGATAATTGCTTCGATCGCTTTGATGAGAGTCTCAAACCTGCTCTGAATTTGATGTGTTTCCTCAAATACAAAATATATATTTCCGTATGCATATAAACAGACTTTAATACTCGTATATAGTATGAGTTTTCCAACTTTTATTTAATCCTTACATGACGTCATTTAATGTTGGTCTAAATATTTTTCATGATAAAAACTAAATGGGAAATGGATCTCGCAATTATAGACTATAAATGCGTGGGTATTATTATCCAATCATCAATACGTCACTGATGTCTGTCCCCCCCCGCTCTAATTCACGCCTTACAGATATCGATGACCTTATACCTCCGACCTTTCTCGAAGAATTTAACAAGCTGCTGAATGATTCTCCCCTGCCTCACCAAGATATACCAAAACCGGCAGTCATAAAAACTGTATCTCAGCTTCGCCATTATTTATGCGATGATGCCTCTATTTCACAAACGACGGAAATTTATCGTTGTGTTTTTAATTTCTATTGTCAAATGACTGCTTTCCTAACAGTTGCTCAAATGTTCTTCGAAATAGTCACAAAGGAACTACTATGCGATAATGCTGATGATGTGTTTGCCAAGCGTCGCATGGAAGGCTTTATGAACATTTTTCAAGACGATGATAACGCATTCATACATCAAGCGACTAACAATACTGGCAATTACAACGTCTTGGGAGGATTTATCTGGTATTATCAACTAATTCACCCGCGGGGTGATTATTGTCACGATCTGTCACTCAGATTACGTTCACTTTCTATTCGCTTTGCGACGTCCACTTCCATCGAATCTATCCTATCAATGTTCTATACCAAATACTTCTTGAACGTTTTTGCAAAAGAACATCAAAAAGATCATGGCCAATTTTATACACCGAGAGAAGTCATGAAATTTATGTGGGATCGAGCATTGTTCGGGAAAGGAATCGGAACCGAAGTCGACAAGCTGCTTGGATTCTATCCCCAAAATTGTCATGGACTTGATCAGACTCACGATGGCTCATCTTCATGCGGTCATCTACCTGATGTGCCTAGCGTCTTAGATCCATGCATGGGTATTGGTTCATTCCTCTGCGAGTTCATAAATCGTCTTATTGTTGCAGCTCAACAGACTCCTTCAGTTTGGAACAATCCTAGGGCACTCGTTCATTTAATTCAGTCAATTGCTAAGAAGATTTGGGGAATAGAAATTGATGGTTTTGCCTTCCACCTGTCCAAGCTCAACATCGCATTACACATCATACCGTTGTACAAGCGTTTATTATGGTTTCCCTCGTCAATACCCTTCAAATTACCTCCTCTACAGCTATTCTGCAATGATACTCTGAATCTCTACCTTCCAAAGGCTGTCAACTCGTGGGAATATAAATGCCTAAGCTTGCTACGCTCGCCTCAGAAACTAAAGTTTGATTATATAGTCACTAACCCTCCGTATATGATAAGAAAAACCGGTTTTATATCCGAGCCCGATAGTGAACTGTTTGATGAGCGAATACTTGGTAAAGGTGGCATGCAAGCATATGCATATTTCTTCTGGTTCTGTGTCGAAAGGTGTAAAGAAGAGGACGGCGAGATGTGCTTAATAAGTGGTAAGCAAACTTTCTGCTTCTACACGTGATTTTACGCGGCCCGCAAGCTCAGCTGCATTGGGCTAGACTGGTTTCTAAATAAAACATTTTTAACCTTGGACACGTGATTAACTTTATTCACAAAATAGCGAGTCAGTGGATGGGACTAGAATTCGCCGATAAGCTCAGGTACTTGTTTAGTGAAGAAGGCTGATTTTGGCTTAACTTTTTCTAAATGATTTCTGAAAATCCATTCTTCTTGTTGATTGTAGGGCTTGGATTTGGCAACAATGTCATCTGATAGAATTTTTCCAGTTTGAACCATTCAAAGTATGGCGGAAAATCCAAACAGACTCACTCATATTCCGTCTTCGTCGACGAAAAGTTCCCATTAATCCCAATTGCAGCAATCCAGTTCCCGATTCTCACTCATCAAACCCAGTGTGTTTCTTAAGATACATGAATAGAAAAGCGACGCTGCAGGAAACTTTGAAAGCTTACTCTGAATTCAATCCCAAAAATCCCGACAATTCGGATATGCATTACAAACTTACAGATCCACACCCGAAAACTATACTTCCGTTAAAGACAAGTTCATTCTCCTTCACTTTTTTGATGCCCACATCTGCCGTAAGTGAGTGGCTGCATTCACGAACATCCAATTTGCCTTCCTTGTGCGATCATTCAAGCCTCAAATCCACATGGCAAGAACAGAATCCGCTAGTCTGGCATCGAGGTCCTAATACAACTCCGGTATATGCTCTAGTAGTGCGCACTGCATGGGCGCATTCTAAATTTGGCAGTGCCGTATGTCAGAAATGGCTTCGACCAGTGTTTTATTGGAACGGCAAGAACGGAGGAAAAGAAGCCGAATTTTGGCAAAAAATGGGGGATGAATTAAGGTTAGAAAAAAAGGAAAATTCGCCTGCAGAGGCTTACGTACCTTTTTTGGGAACAAAACAAAAGACAATGAGGGACAAGTCAGGGTATTCGTTAATCATGGTAGACCGAGAGGGAGTAGACAAGGTGCGAGAAGAATTTGGAGAGGAAAGCGAGTTTTGGAAGTTTTTAAAAGAAGCAAGAAAGTATCTGCAGACAAGTATGAACTCTAGAGAGATAGTTTTCTGTGGCACTAGTAAATGCGGGTAAGTTAACTCTACTTTTAATACCTTTCGGAAGACAAACTTTGAATTCTAGTCACGCCATCAGTGATCAGTCACCACATTTATAGTAGTACAGCCTTCAAAACAGAGAGACTACCACGTTCGTTTTCTGTTGAGAAAAGACTATTAATTTATATTCGCTCACATCTTTTTTGACATATGTTTATTCTTGTAGAGTGGACATAAAAACAAAAATCATACATCCGATAAATTATGGATATTTTACGAAAAACCAGGTGAGTTTACATAGTTTTAATATCGAAAAGTTTCATAAATCATAGAAGCATAAAACACTCTTTCTGTATTGAGTATCCATAAGAGTTCCGTGTCTTGTTTACGACATAGAACCATATCTATATATGTGCTATCTTAATATTGTGTTAATAATGGTTTTTCTCAACACTAGCCGCGCCAACGGTTTTTCGTTGATGAAGACAGTGTTTGTGTTACGAACCAGGTAAAGATAACATATGAGTTTCATATAGGGGATGTTTACATAATGAATATATAACGAATATGAGCCCCATTTCATGTAATACCCTCCGATTGTTGATTTTGTAACCCTCCGTATCATACTCAACGTACTAACGGGACGTAATATTATAGTGCATATATTTTACGGTAAAAACCACAACACGTCTCTCGCCATACTTTTTCCTTGGAATGTTGAATTCGACGACGATCCAACATTTCTTGGCACACCATTGCAAATACGACCAACAGGGTCGCATGAGACTGTTTCGTGAAAGTATGGCCAAAATTCCTTATGCACCACCCACGGACTTAACAACCATAGAATGGTTTGTGGAATGCGTACGTAAAATGGTTCGGATACGTCGGATGTTGTTTGAAGGATTGACTTTTTGTGATGATGCGGACAAAGTAGGAAGCACTATAATTGAAAATTTGCGACGGGGCACATGGGGGTTGACTGGGAGAGAATGGGAGAAAGAGAGGTCAGAGGAGTCGGATGGGAATAGAGTAGTTTTAACAGAGGAAAAAGAGGGAAATTGGGTAACAGTAAAAAAGCGTCGTGGGCATGGTGATGGGGTGGAATACTCGATGTATCCAGAGTCGACAGGTCGCGACGAAGTAATGGTTTGTGAAATAGCTCTACCACGAGCAACTACTACCATTACCACACAACGAATATTCAGGAACACCTGTATGACGAAAACGCAGAGCATGCGAAATTTCTTCGAAACGCTATTATACGCGTCGGCATGCCTTCAGTATGCAATCGACCAATACACTTATTCGCTTTATGGTATCGAGGCGACGGCTCAAGAGTCATTGGAAGCAGAATTAAAGCTAGAAGTACCTGAAGGAATTACCGAAACTCGTCCACGTTGGAATGGTGTGAGTGGAAATCACACAGGACGCCTCGGTAATGTCGTCGTCAGAGGATATTTGCCGACTTGGAGCGATCAGCTATTCAGAGAAGTCAATCAGACGCTCAATGAAGGTCAATTGACATTAGCAGAACGAAAAAGAGCGACATGAATATTAGAAAAGGGTCTCATATTCGATTGAGAACTGAGGGACGGAATTGTGGCAATGTGGGCTTTTTGTTTTGTTTTAGTCGTAACCCCCGCGCTTGCTGCTGCACAATACCCCTGTGCTTTTCATGCAAGAAATAGTGATAGAATATCTTTTGGATAAGTTGGCGTTTTGTTTAGTTATCGCCTTCTAGCAGCAGTTTTACTTGATAGAATATATTGTCGCAAGCAATAACATATGCAGGCTAATCTAGGGTGCATTTAATTAAGGAACATTAATTGGTGATAAGTCACTTAACAACTGATCTCAGTTTGTTATAGTTTATATGCGTCTGTAACAGTTGAAGATGGTTTACTGATATGCTCTATGCATCTCTCTGAATCAAACAACGGATAAGATCGAGAACAAAGAATGAAATACTCCACCCTTGGGGGCCCACTCTATTGTAGACATATGATTTTTTTTCTTTCACAGCAAGCAATGACAATGGTCGTTATTTTCGGAATGGAATGTAATGTTTATGCCGATCACGGTATAATGTTATATAAATAAAGCTATAAAAACAATTTAACCTTAAAGTTATATGAAAGTTTTTTGCGAGACAAAGGCTGAAGTCTCGAGACGCAAGTCTTGCATGCAGACTAATCGGCAGGTGCAGCCGAATCTTTACGATATTCATGTAACATGCAAAAACAAAAAGCATCACCTCCTGCCAAGGAGCATCCGATTTGTAAGTGTCGTGTCGCGCGCATTTATTCTACGAAATAGCTATATTACTCGTGTTATTGCTAACCCATAATGTCCAATGTATATATGATATATACAGTATAACCAGCGTTTTGTAACCTTGACTGCAGCTGCGTCGAGAATGACGGACGCATTCCCGATAATTGATTCGAAAACGGACATCCCCTTTGTCGTACCTTTTCTGGCCACTGTATCTAAAAATAACATCATTTATTCAAAATGAATGAAGACTGATTTCATCGAAAATTAAATATATGTAAAATTACATGTACATGTGTATAATATGCGTAATGTACTTGCGGAACATCCGGGACATCCAAAGGTACATATCCTCTTGCATCGTTCCGTTAGTAAGAACGGGATCAATTGCATTCGATAGTCGTTGTGTTTGTCATCAGATAAAATTCACTTAGTCATCATCCCTGTGGCGAGGTACAGAAGTACGCAGCATCCTGCTTATTCATCCTTAGATCAGGACAGGGAACTGTCATCGGCGACAACGAGTTGTCAAGCTGACATGCAGGAACGCCAAATAAATATGGTAGGAAACAATGAGAGAAGATTCCAAGCAAGTCCAGCAATGCCTCTTGGCATCGAAATTAAATAGATGGTACAAGATCAAGGTTTTCATTAGGGTTTAGCTGGAGACAAAGATCATTCATGTGCGGACAATTGAACAGCGAATAGAAAGAAGAGAAGCTCATGATTAGAACAGCTATCGAACGAAAACATTGCGGTATGATAATCAAACAAATGCCGACACTGCAGACACGGTGTGAAAGACAGAATGTAAATGTACGTGTAATTCGCTAGATCGCCATTTTTATTGTCGCACATGTTGCAGCAAAAGGTGTTTGTGTTCGCTTCTTATGGAAATGAACCACAACAATGGCGGACCCAGCATCGTCATCCTTTTATGGCTATGACAAAGGGCACAGGTTCTCTTCCATCAGTCCTCATTTGAACTAGCATTGTCTTATAGGAGCATGCTATAAGAAAATTAATTTTACAAGCGACGGTTCTGCTTATCTCTTCTTTAATCGATTGTTTCTTCCCATTATCAGTTTGGTTTCTTGCCTATTGCCCAAGACTTTCCAGACGCTAACATTAATTAGTAATACTTTTGGGCTCTTGCGCTTTTCTTTTTTGTTTGAATTTCAACTGGTTTGATAATTTGTTTCTTTTTTTTCGTTTTGACCCTTCCGGTTGTTCAAGCTCATCATTTCCGACATCATTTTTAAATCTTTCAGCCGTAAAGCTATATTTTGCAAGTTGCTTGTTCCAATTGTTCGGCAATTAAACTTTTTCTTAATGCCACCATTTGGTATTTGGTTTCGTCCCGAGTGACTGTTCGGATATTTTCTTTTCGTTAAAATTGCAATAATTAGTAGCAATTCTGTGACGGCCCAAGTTTTTGATAATTAGCGATTCCGCGCCTTAAGAGGTTTTGTAAGGATTGTTAATAAGTGCTTTAGACATTTAATCTTTTCGGCCATCCATACGTTGGGGCTTTCTGTCTATCTGCTTTATTGTGAAAAGAAAGCCATATTGTCTGAGATTGATTCTCTTTTGCCATCTAGTTCTTTCTCCCTAAACTTTCAGCTTTGGTTTAAATTGTTAAAGAGGTTAATCATTTTTAACTTACCAGTTTCTCTTGCTAACAGATTTGAAGGTAGTTCCCGTCTAGTGGGAAATTGGGAAATTTAATAGACTATGATTCTACTTGCTTTTACTTTGATCGGTATTCTTGTTTGGTTTCTGGGATCTAGTAAAAATTCAATCGCATTAATTGTTAAACTAGCGTGGAGGGTTGTCAGTTTTTTAGATCAGCTATTGTGCCATCTCTTTCTCACCTTTTACCGTCGGTGTTTACGGACGCCTGCATGGAAACTGTATTTGATTGATGCACAACTCATGCGGAGATGCTGTAACCCGGTATAGTCTCAGTTCCCCGAAGCAATTGCTAAGAAGGTTAAAGGTTAATGCCAAAAATGAACTGGATTTTTACGATTTGAATTTATTAGTATTAGCTTCTGCTGTACATATATGAATATTCATATAGCTGCATTAAAAATAATACGTGACGTTATTCCATAAAAGTACAAGCGAATTATGCAGTAATCAGTCGTACTTATTAAAAAAACGAACAATCTAACGGATTCTATCCAAAAATATTTAAATAAAGAAAACTTGATTGTGAAAGTGAAAAATAGAAATTATTAATCGACATTAATAGGAGAATCTGGTAAATTTATTTACGACCTGCTCTGCAAATTTACTCCTTGTTCAATACCTCTATCACGAGATTCTCGTATTTTTTAGATTAACGGTTCTCTCCAGAACTTGAGTATTGAAGGTTTCTCTATTCCGGTCAAACGCGACAATACAACCTTGCATAAATGAGTGTTAACTAAAACTTTCTTCCGGTATATCTCTATAATTATTTGTTACAAGCGTCACTTACCTCTGAGGAGAGTCCATGCTCGTGGAGCATTATCTGTCTAATTTCGTTAGGTTTGTTATCTGTCACACTAAGAAGATAACATACTCCATTGGAAGATAATGATTCCTACAACATATCAAGTTAATCAACCTTTAATATTATCTATGACAACTTATTAATATTCTACTTGTGCAAGTCAAATGACTGACTGACTAATAATAATTGACTCATCATGACTTCTTATCTGCCTCTGAACTTGTCATTATACATACTGCTATCAATGGTAGTGTTCTATCAATCACTTCTCTTCCATCGATTCCCCCTGCCCATGCTCTCTCCAACATATTTGGTGAATTGACATCTCCGGGTTGAGTGACAACATAAGGGGGGTTGAAGCATATAATATCGACATTGTGATTGAGACGAGGCAATAACCCAGACATCAGGTCGGTAGTTATTGGGTCTAAAAGCACCTATTATGAGTATTATGAAAATTCATAAATATAGATACAAAACATTATGGCCCACCAAAGTAAAGTATATATATTTACATTATTCTTCATACCGGTTTTATAAGTAATACTCGATGCATATGGGTTGATATCTGTGCACAGGAATACTTTATAAAAAAGTATTAGCGGACATATTTGTAATCTTGAACTTAGCAGATTAACAGTTCTCTGAATTACAAGCATGTCCAGCGCCAATTAACTGGGCAAGAAATGTCGAGACACATCCACTTCCTGACCTACGATGATCCAGCGATTGTTTTATTATTAAAAATGCCACCCATCTATGAAATCAAGTTTAAGCAATTGGATTTGGGATTATCTGATAATTTGTTTGCCTCTCCCAAAATTATCTGTGTATAGTTTGTTGAATTCTAGTTTGGTTATAATATAAAAGGCTAATACTTACCCGATTTCCAGACATATCGTGGGCTTCACCCTGTTCTTAATAAATTCTGCTTCTTTCTCAAGAGCATCAAGGAAGAGAAATGTATCCTCTTTTGACAATTAATCATATAAGTCATATGCGTCCATAACATAAGCTTATCATTGCTATTGTACCTGCTGGTTCATAGACATGTTCGTAGTCGTCCGCAGTTAAATGATCAAGGTTTGGAGTTGGTAGCATGATAGAAACTTGGGCTGTGGCTTGGCCATGGTGCACAAAAAATTGTTGATCCCGTGACCGACAATGGTATAGTAGTATTTTTATCTATAAGGGTCTATAATAGCGTGACTATGTTACATATAATGCTTAGCTCAAAACAAGTGGATCTGAGAACCCCTTCTTGGATTGTTGCTTCTTTGCTTGTACACGTTGTTCGACCTAGAGCACTTTGCACCTGTTGTGCTGAGATCGAGTAGTTGGCTATCTCGACTGCAGAGTTGGAATTGTAAGGACGTGACCACTACCTTAATAAATCCGTTCACATGATAACGGTGACCTACTTACTCTTCATTATCTGTCGATTCATTATCATATAGGATTACTGTCTCCTCTCCTGACTTCTGTATATGCTTTTTTTTTCGGTTTTTATTCATTAGCCAATATCTAACAGCCTTCTTCCTCTTTTGGCATATACTGACCTTTGAGTATTTTTGAGGCATGACTGGTTTAAGCGACAAGTACATCCAGAATTGCTTCGAATTCTGCAGCATACGATTCTTGACTGAAACTATGATTTTCCTTTTTACGTTCCTCAAAGCTTTCTTTGAATTCTTGGAGAAGGCTTTGGTGAGCTTGATAATTGATCATTTTTACTATCATCTTCTTCCAACTTGCTAACTTAACAACTGCCACTTTTTGAAACTTTTCAGATATAAGAATCTGACTCTGACGAATTACACGAACACATGCATACAGATATTCGTCAAGTTGGAGGTTTCGCTTGGGTATGACATAGGTTTTGAGGATTTGTGATGAACTTCTATGGTTGCTGTAGTCCGTCTCTGACGTTCAGCAATTGGTCTCAAGCCTTTGTGACATATTGCTGAACGAGCTCACCTTAACAATTCTAATGACTTGTTTATTCAGTAATCAACAATTTAGTTGCGTTTTACTAGCAAGATATTGCTTAACAATGTGAATCGTGAAGAAACGCGATTATTTACGGTTACCGTCATGTCGTCTCAATTATGAGGTGGCTTTTCTCTGGTATCATAGCGTTTGCTGATTCTCGTATGACTTTCATAGATTGCAATTTACGAATAAACATATTGTATAACTTTCACGAGTAAACACATCGCATGACTTTCACGAATAGACACATCGTATGATTTTCGCGAACAAACATATCGTATGACTTACAAGTTACAACAAACACGTCGTTTGACTTTTATTATGCGAATAGAAATTTCCTTACACGCGATTTTTTTTATCAGGTACTCATATGACTTTCTTATGAACAATTAATTAGAACTTAAATCGATTCAGTTTCACACGCGCAATACTTCCCTTTTGTCATATCATTCGTCAATTCACAGGTGACCTGATACACTGCAGATTGTGCGATCATGTTGACTTTTGATTGAATCAAATCTTTCGTGATTAAAATAAACCTATTACAATATTAATATAACTAATTTCTACTTGTTTAATTCGGTGGCGTGACCCTTGCATATTATTATTTAAGCGCAAACAATCCTTTAATATTTGCATCACGTGTGCGGATTTTATTAAGGTATATGAACATAATTTTGTAGAACGCTTATAATTACATTTACCTCTGTATAAAAACACTGCATGTTGATTGGCTGGCAAATTTTTATTTATTGTTTTGGGAGCAATTTCATTGGTTGGCGTACAAAATTGACCAATGTAATTGCAAGAATTAGATCACGTTCTACTCCGCTTTAGCAGACAGACCTTGTTGTTCTCACAGTAGTTACGCAGTCTTGTTACATGCAATTCCTCCCTCTCTATTCAATGTCAGAACATCCAATATTTGATTGGTTTAATAAATATTATAATAAACGATAATCATGAGTAAATTCTATAAAAGAACACCTCTATGAGAGAACATAATTTAGCTGTCCTAACTGTGTTAGGGTTGACTGTATTTGAAATAAAAAATCATGATTACGTGTTATTATGTGATAAAAAGTATGATCACGTGTTCTTATGTAATAAACTATTAGTGAGCGTGATACAGGAAATATATAAAAAGTATCTGTACACATTGTTGTGATATCCGACCGCCCCGTTCCGATTTTTTTCGTCATTACTAATTTGTCACCAGAAAGGTATATATACCCTATACCCCCAACCTTAAACAACAAACTTTCTAACAATGTTCAAACAAATATTTGTACAAAAATACGCTACACCGAGATATGCTACACCGAGATACACTATACCAAGATACGCTTCTCGACACATATCATCTAATACTAATACCGGTAAGTAGTATGATTAAGAATAAATTTCAATAGTTAATGTACTAACTTTACTACATAATTAACCAAATAAAGGAAATAGAACTAATAACAACAATATGAACAATAAGAACGTAGCTCTTATTCTTTTCAATGTTGCCGTATGCGGGTGGATTGGGCTAGAAATAAAACTGACCAATATCGTAAGCGATTATAAAGTTATTTAATGATTGATCATTTCCTAATATAAGTACACAATTCCTAATTTTAAACGTCTCACTCAATCTAGAAATTAGACAGTTTGGAAACTCGCTTCGCCATATTGGAAAATTTTTGCTATAAGAATTAAGCGATACTGGGCTACAAACCCGTCTAGAAGAAAACAGAAACAAGAATCAAAACTCCATTTTTTACGCTTATGGGGAAAAAAATTAATTAGTTTGTCAATAGAGGTGGTATAAGAATGGAAGAGTCTGAAGGGACTTATTGCTGATGGTCGGTCCGTCGTCTGAAATCGTTTTCGAAACCGATCCACTTCTACGAGACAACGTAAATTTATACGTTCCAGTATAAATTTGCTATAATATCGAATCAAGCTAAATAAAATAAGAATACTTTTATCTGCAATATAAATAATATAAACCCGATATGGGCAACTTGTTAATTTTTGTTGATAAGCACGTACAAGTTATTAACTTTTTTGCATTCAAACTGACCTTTGGTCAGAGGAAATCACGTACAGTCGATATCACCCCAACTTAACTCGTAGATTTGCAATGCTGAAAATATCCTAAGTCTAATACAAGTATAACTTTAAAGATTATTTTCAACGCTTGTTAGTAGTCATCATTGCAGTTCAAGATACAACTTGCCAACTAATTGTATTATGAATAATGTGTCGTTTGGCAACTAACAGGTTATATTTACATCGTAATTTAATTAGGTTCACTACCAAAGATATCCCAATGCTATATTGATATTATAATTAGCAAGCATGTTTATTATCTCCAAGATGTGGTTTTTCCCGTCTTAATAAAGTATAATAATAATGTAATGGAGAGCCAAAACAGTAAATATGTTCTACTTCAAGAATGTATTATTCAACATAATCATATTACTGATGAGGAATTACAATAACGGGTAGACTCAAGTTAGTCATCGTTCATTGTCGAAGAACCCAAGCAAGACTGCGCCGATGCTCTGCAAAACTGCGCAAGTACTTTCAACTGGCACATATTCGCCATAAGTACTCATAAAACCTGCTGCTGTCGAACCGGCCGTAATCCCTGCTGCTGTAAATCCAGTCATAGTTATGGTAGCCGAGATAGCTAATGGTATTGCAACCGCACCGACAACCATAGCGACAGCAACTTTAGGAATAGGCTACAAATAACAAGAGTTT